>PVLC010023400.1:0-25809 GCA_004027655.1 Graphiurus murinus
GCCACCACGCCCGGCTTCCCTTCTTTATTTTGAAACAAAGGTTTCATTGAGTTACTGAAGGTCTTACTGAGTTGCTGAGGCTGCCTTTGAACCTAGGATACTCCTGCCTTAGCATCCCAAGTACTGGGATTATAGGTATGTACCACCATGCCTGGCTGTAATCCTCTTTTCTTAATCAGTAGTCTTTTATGTTCTAACCCCACACTCCCAATTTGCATTCAAGTCTATTTCTGATCAAATCAGCTGTCCTATTACTCTCTCTGTTCAGATGGAGTTCTTTCTTTCAGCCATCTGTGAAATCTGCAAGCTGGAGGTAATAGAGGACCAGGATAGATCCACAGAGATAGAGACCTATTTAAACCAAATCTCCTGGGTGTGGCCCTATGTATCTTCAAAACACAACTGCCTCGTTCCTTCACCCAAGAGGCTGGGTCAGTTTGGGGTGGAGTTTGGGATGAAAACAGTGAATTGTGGTTGGTAGCTTTTTTTTCTGCCTTAGGGAAGCCTGAGGATTTGAACCTTGGTCAAACTCTTTTGTGATGAATATCAATAATTAATGAGTAATCTGGATTTGCTGAGATGCTGCTGAACCAGCAAATGGTGTCATTCACACACCTCTCAGGGGGCTGAATGCCCAAGAAGCCCCAGAGTTTGTTTTCCTGAACTGAGTTGGCCCATGTCCACTCAGTGTTCTCTCTGGACCATGCATATCTCAAGAGTGGGATGACTGGGATATTTATAAGGCATCCTTGGAGTCAGGAGACCTCCACTGTACTGTTACCATGCATGCTGTGTGGCTGTCCTGTGTCTTTTCTGAAAACTCAGTGAAATTGATTCAGGGTGTACCTAATGACTTTGTCAATCTGAAACTAAGACCACTGAAGCAGGTCAAGCAGAAAAGACAACTACAGCACACTAATAAAAGTATATGTTTAAAAAAGTATAGCCAGTCACAAGATTTATTTCAAAGGCATTGTAGGTTCTGAGAATGTGAAGTTTGAAAAAATTCTGCTGGATATTTCTGATGCACACCATAAGTTGGAAACAAGTAGCTTAGAACAGTGGCCTCACTTTGCAGATAAGCAAATAGGCTCAAGAAGGTGAGATGACATGCTTAAAGTTTTCAAAGTACTTGGGGGCAGAGTCAGAACTATTACTGATAAGTTTCTCTCTCTCTCTCTCTCTCTCTCTCTCTCTCTCTCTCTCTCTCTCTTTTCTGGTACTGGGGATTGACCCCAGTGGCATTGTACCGATGAGCTACACCCTCAACCCTTTTTATTTTTTATTTTGAAACAGGGTCCCAAAAGTTGCTGAGGGTCTTGCTAAGTTGCTGAGGTTAGCCTCAAACATGTGATCCTCCTATCTCAGCCTCCCAACTACTGGGATTACAGGTGTGTACCACTATACCTAGGCCTTATATCTTCTATATTCACACTTCTGTGTTTTTTCATTGAAATGATTAGAGTTACCTGGAATTATGCTTCCCAAAATGTATTCTATATAACACCAGTTCCATGAACCAGTCTGTGACAATCAGATTCTTTATGATTGAATAAGTTTAGTTTTTAGAAATGCTTCACACCTTATTACCTTCTTAGATATTTCCATTATCCTGAAGGATCTGAATTGTTTAGTGAAACACTTTGTTTCATTTAACTCAGAGTTGCCCCAAATTATTTGAAAGTGGGAATATTCATTTCCACAATGACTAAACATCTCATTGAATAGAACCTTGGTGAAACAAACTTCAGGAAAAGGTGATCCAGATAAATATAGATTGAATAAAGGATCAACAATAATTGTTTTCAGAGCTGCAAAATCTAGACTGCACCATGTCACACATACCTCTTACTAAGTTATAAGCAGTTTACATGGAAGTCTGTAGTGACATAGACTGTCTTCAAGATGTGTGCTAATGTTATGACTTACCATGGAGGTTTAAGGGTCTTATAAGACTAAAGCCATGTGGAAAAATCACAAACCCCTCAAGGGTTAGAATAGCGGGCAGCTATCAGAAAGTTCATGAAAAGTTGAACCAGTACAACTATGCCACAAACTCTGGGATCAACTATATGTCCAGCTATGCAGATCAAAGGAATTCAGATGCTCAAGTCATCAAAGGCAGGAACATTTTTTATTGATGAGCTTCCTCAGAGCACCTTTCATGTCCTTGTTCCTCAGGCTGTAGATGAAGGGGTTTATCATGGGTGTCACCACAGTGAATAGGACCGCACCGATCTTATCCGTGTCCTCTGGGTGAGCGGATGAGGGGAAAAAGTAGACCCCTGCAATGGTCCCATAGAAGAGTGATACAACTGTCAGGTGAGAGCCACAGGTAGAGAAGGCTTTCCACTTGCCCTCTGTGGAGGAGATTCTCAGGACAGCCCTGACGATGCAGATGTAGGAAAAGAGGATGAGGGCAAAGGGGAAGGAGATCACCGACGAACCCAAGATCAATAACACAAACTCATTGATTGTTGCATCTGAGCAAGACAGTTTTATCAGAGGGCCTATATCACAGAAGAAATTTGGGATAGTGTTTCCATCACAGAAAACCAATCCAGTGAGCAGAAGAGTATGTGTCAGGGAGACTAGATTACTGAGGAGCCAGGAGACAACTGTGAGTGAGATGCAGAACCTGGGATGCATGATGTTTGTATAGTTCAGAGGGTAGCAGATAGCCACAAAGCGGTCATAGGCCATGACTCCCAAGAGGAAATTGGCAGTGGCAACAAACATGATAGAAAAGTACACCTGTGTGATGCAGCTCTTGTAGGAGATGGACTGGCTCTCCGTCTGAATATTCAGCAGCATTTTGGGGACTGAGGTGGAAGTGGAGGAAATATCTGCAAAAGATAGGTTGGTGAGGAAGAAATACATGGGGGTGTGAAGGTAGGAATCCAAGGTAATGGCCAGAATGATGAGCCCATTCCCAACCAGGGTGACCAGGTACACACCCAGGAAAAGCACAAAGAGGGGTTTCTGCTGCTCAGCCTGGGTGGAAAGTCCCAGGAGGATAAATTCAGAGATAGCGCTTTGGTTTCCTTGGTGCATATTTCTGTGAAGATAGGAACACATGGTCTTCATATTCCCACAACAAAATCCAGTAGCTTGGAGGGTAGTTCCACTCCAAGTTCCACCCAGTACCATTTATCTGTTGCCATTTCAGTGGGGGCATTTCTTCTATACACAAGGAGGATGAGTTCTTTCTACGTATTAAGGGGAAGGACTACTTGATAAGGAACTATCTCAGCAATGCAGAGACTTAGGAAACATCCTGCTTGGAGTTAGGGGGTCGGGAAGACCAGCACATGATGGTTAATTCTCAACGAACATGTTTTAAACAAACTGAGTTTGGAATGTGATTTTTTCCAGTTGGTTCCGGATATTGCTTAAATCTCCCACACTGAGGACCAAGGATGATGTAGACCCCAAGTTCCGAAGATGGTACATATCCCTATAGGAATTGCTTAAATATGAACAAACTGGTCCCAAGACTGTGCCCACTGTTCATCTAAGAAGATGGAAATTTGAGAGGTCATCAAAGTAAAGAGTTGGGGGAAGTATAGACAACTGAACATTAGGAATCCTTAAAGGGTTTACTGTTGTGTGACTTCTCCTTCCCACCAAAGTTGAGGAAGGACTTAAAAAAAAAACTGGCCTTGGACAATGAATACAAGAAGGGATGATCAGAACCTTGCTTCATTTGTAGCTTTGCTAGGACATCCCAGGAAATTTAGAGGGCAACTGTGACCTTGAAGATTTTTGGTTGTCTCTCACTTTTCTTTTTTGGCACTAGGAATTGAGCCCAAGGGCATTCTACCCTCCAAGCTACACTCCCAGCCCTTTTTATTTAGTTTTTCATTTTGAAACAGGATCTAGCTACATTGCTGAGAGTCTTTCTAGGTTGTTGAGGCTGGCCTTGAACCTGTGATTCTCCTATCTCAGCCTCCCAAGTACTGTGATTATAGGCGTGCACCACAATTTCTGGCTTGCCTCTCACTTCTAAAGGTGGGAGTCTCACCAAATCAGCCCAGTATGGTAGGGGCAGGAGGAAAAGATAGGAGTTAATAGGGAAATCATGCATTATCTCTCAAGGCATGGTAGGAATGTGTGAATTTCCTACAGACCAGGTGAATGCTACAGAAGATCACTGAACTCAAGCCACCTCCTTGGGACTCTAGGTGAGAAACAGACTTCTAGGGTGGAGGTGGATATAGCAGTAAGAGACCATGGGGTGGCTGTCTTATGAAAGAGACATTTTAAGACAATAAGGTAGGAAATTCACTGTCCTTGAACTGAGTAGTGGAGCAGGGAACCCAAAAATGGACTCATGAGAAAGCATGCCTGCTATACATAAGGCACTGACTTCTGGGTGTTTTATGGCAGCAGACTTAAACACCTTTGCCTTTTTTTCCTCCCTACTCTCATTCTTCCTCCTTATAACACTGAAAAAGAAAGGAAGACCAAAGGAAGACCAAAACAACAACAGTAACAACAAGAACAAGAACAACAACAGCAGCTGATGGGGCATTCCAGGCTGAAGACCAAGGGAAGAACATGACCTTGCCTTTCCTCCTCAGGCCTGTACACCCTCAAGCTGAACATCAGCCCTGAGCTCAAGAGAGAGCACCCTTACTTGGAAGAGGATGTGAAACTGACATTTGAAGTTGTGCAAGGCTTGGTTGGGTTTGTCTTTTTAATACCTGGAAAGGTTTTCAGTACCATAGTAAAGCTCAGTTAAAATCATAAGTGACCAGAAAGCTCCAGAAGCCTCACAAGGTGTCACCTAAGGACAGGGAAGGGAGTTTGGATTAATAAGATTTTCCTTGTGGTTTGGAAAGAGTATCAGCTTGAGAGCCAAGAGGTCTTGATGCCCATCTTTCTACTCTCCTGACGTCTTTTCTCTCGTGTCTTTCTTTCTCTCTCTCTTCTCTCCCAAGTCACTTGTCTTTCAAAGGTTTTGTTTTCCATGAAGTGGCCACAAAACAGCAAACCTCCACCTCTGAGATTCTGGAAAACGCAGAGAAGCTGGGGGCTGGAGCAGAAGTTCTGAGGTCTCTTTGCTCTTGAGTAGCTTGGCTTACAAATCAGAGAGGGGGAAGCACACGGAAGGAAGACTTCATGACAAAGCCAAGGTGAGATAAAGAACTGGCAGGGACTAAGACGCAGACTGGCAATAGTGAGTCCTGTGGTTACCAAGTCCTTGGCTGGTTTGGGCTAGACTAGAAAGGGGATTTATATGATTTCAGTGACAATCTTTAGGCTCAGCTTTCTGTCCCACCTCTCTCAGCAACCAGCAGTCATGCACAAATTGTTCTGAGTCCCCAGAGTGGCTGCCTGGCTGGGTAAGATCAGTGCTAAATTTTTTAAAAAAGGCTTACCTCTGAATGCTGCTGAAATCCAGGAAGTTACTGGGCTCTATTTTCAGAAGTTTTTTTTTTCTTTCTGTATTTGACGAGGTAGTGGGTGAGGACTGAGAACAGCTCTCATGCATGCCTTAGAACTGAACTTTTCCTTTGAGCACCAGAATTAATGGAGTCCTGGTGCTGGACTCACATGGGACATTTTACTCCTTTTAAGTCCTTTGGGATAATGCCCCTGAAGTGTTTTGCTCAAGACAAATAGTAATTTCCACATCCTGCTCTTGATGAGGCAAATGGGGAATAGACAGGCAGCTCATCTTTTTTTCCTGTTTGTTTTGTCTTCAGGTGTTCTTCCCATGTGTGATCTCCTGCTTATAGGTTAGTTGGTTATTGCTGCCCAGAGGAAGTGATTTGCTTGCTGTGTGTATCTTAGCTTCCATCTGAGATAGAAGTATTTTGAAAATTCTCTCTGTTTTCTCTCTAGTGCCTAGTATAGGGGAACACTTAGCAAATTCCTCTGCTAGTGATTATGACTCCAAAGAGATGCCATCTCTAGTGGAAGGGGATAGACAATGGTTTCTGTACCACTTGAATGGATCCCAAGGCTGGAAGGGAGTCTGGGGACCTCATGATGTAACACTCAGGGCTTATGAATGCAAAGAAAAAAAAGAACTTAATGAAATGATATTGAGTGGTTCACAATACACTGGGAAACCTGGAAAAACAGATCATGAAGCAAACAGGAAAAAAAAGAGTCTGAACAGCTAGAGATAGAGCTAAGCATAATATTTCCTTTCTTCTAATGTTTCTTTGTGCCTCAGAACATGGTGCATTTATTTCTTACTCAGACAGAGAACATTCATTCCCTCCTCAACAGGAAGCCATTTAACCTGCAGATTAGCTGTATTCAGGACATATATGCAACAACATGGATTCGTGACCAACATTTAAAATAATGAGGTCATGGAGAAGAAAGGAAAAGCAGGCAAATTATCTCTATCTATCTGTCTGTCTGTCTATCTAGTTACAATTAAGAGAAAAATGTGGGTGAAATCAGATTCCTTTTTTGGGGTAATTCATCCATGAGGAATATTTATGAGTTACTTCTTCTATTATTATTTTAAGATAGGTCTTCTAGAAAGCAGAACCTGAAGCAAGAATTTAAGTCTTATTATTTTGGGGGGAAGCAAAACATTAGAAAGATTAGGAGGAGGAATACAGGGAACTGAGGCTAAGATAAATGCAAAGCAACGTAATGCAATACATTACTTCAAGTGTCATTGTTTACAACAAGCACAGAAGAGCCAGAGATTAGTCATCAGATTGCTCACTCAGTTCCTATTTACTATAGAAGGAAAACTCACACCAAGGAGCAGTCCATGTAGGAGAGAAAGGAAAGTATCTTTATATGCTCTGTTCCTTCTCATCTGCTGTTTTCCATAAGTTTAAGTTCACTCCATAAGGACTTTCTTCAGCTTCCAGGTTGTATTATCTGGCCCCTTGGTGGCTACACAGGAAATCAGGGACTGTGTTCCACAATATAGCCTGAGTCCAGAAGAGGGAAGAAACTTCTGTATGCGAAGGGTTGGCATGTAGGCTCAATGTCAGATCTCTCAGAGGACATGGGAAGAGGTGACAGGGTTTGAGAGGTGGGCAGTGTCATCAGAAATAAAGATGTACTGAAAAATTGTGTCCAATATGGTTCATCTCATGTGTTACTCAGAGCTACTCCTGCCCCCCCCTATTTCTGGATTCTACAACACAGTTTGGTGATTCCATTTTCCCACCAGAATGAAAATACTCTGAGTAGGGAAACTCAAACTCAGTCAATCTGGAGAAATATTTCTTAGTCTTTTACTCACTATTGACCAGATATTCCCTGAAGGATCCTTTATAGATCTTTTATCCTTTATTCCTTTCACCACTCATGAAAGTAGATTCTTTTGGAATACAGTTTTGTCAAATAGGGTTGAGCCTTGGAAAGTCACACACTATCACATTAGCTAAGATTTTTTTTTCTCCCTCACCAGAATTAGTTCTTGGCCACGTGGGGGTGCTATTGTCTCTATTGAGAATGCAAGGTCTGGCGGTCCCTTCCAGGTGGTGTTAGTCTTGATCTGGGAGGATAAGACAAGAATGTCGGCCACGCAAGTTACAGACATTCCTTACTTTTGTAGCTGTCACTGAGGCTCTGATTAACATTCTTTATCTCCCTCTTCCATTGCTATTTTTAGATTCCCTTACACTTAACTCACACTTCGGCTGACCTACATTGTTTATCTTTAAGGCTCAGACATTTTTACCTGAGGGATATGAATTCTCATCATATTGCCCTGACCTTGCTGGGTTGTAGTTGTGACAATTGCTTATTATCATCTTTACAGCATAGTTTAGACTTACTTTGATTCAAGATTTTAGGAATAGAAAGCCCTGATTGCACAGATGAGAGAGAGAGAGAGAGAGAGAGAGAGAGAGAGAGAGAGAGAGAGAGAGATCACTCCTACTATTATGCATTGACTCATGAGCCTGTACATTTTAGCTATGAGGGATACTACATTGCTTATCTAAGATGGTTCAAGGTTGGTCTATCATCTACTCTTCATCTATTCTTCTTCTTCTTCTTCTTCTTCTTCTTCTTCTTCTTCTTCTCCTCCATCATCATCATCATCATCATCATCATCATCATCATCATCATCTGTCTAATTCAGAAGGATGGTACCTCAACCCACAAGACATTGATCCCTCTTGGAACCTGACATAATTTTATTAGATTATTCTGTCATTTTCTCTATCAAGTGGACTGTGTGGTAGAAGACTGAATTCTATGGCCTTTAATCCATTGCTGCACCATCTTTGGCCTAAAATGGGTCCCATGGTCCCAGGCAATTTGTGTGGAACGCTCTTATCATAAAGGGTAAAGCATTCTGGATACACTTGCATTGTGCTTTCAGAGTCCCGTGCATAGGAACGTCAAACCCATATCTAGCTGTGCTAGACTGTGTGTGTCAACTTGGCTAAAGCTGGCAACTACTTTCTCCATAACCTTCTTCCTTGTGTGGTTCTAGAAATAAAGTTAAACAAAAGAAGAACTTATATAAAACCCACAAGGCATAAGTTCAGCAGAAGCCATTATTCTGAAGAGGTCACACTTTGGATCCTCACATGGTGATAGACAGGGATGAAGTTGCCCAGCAGGGCCGGATTGTTCCTGGTCTCCTGGGCTCTGTCCAGCATATCCTCCTGGCCTTGCTAAGTGACAGCAGGAGTGGGCGATGGTGGGAAATGTAGAACATCCCAATCAGAAACATTCTTGCATTGTCTGTCAAGAATTTAACACAGTAACAAGACTGATAAAAAGCAAGTCTGCCCTTTATTATCACCATGTTCCTGCAATCTAGCAATGTCAGTTTTAAGTAAATATTCCTCTCTACCAGGGTGGAGTACACTCACTGCTCACTGATTTTAAAATACCCTTTGCCTCCCTTTGTGCCTCTGAGGAAAATATTCAACAGAATACAGATAGATGTGACTTATTTTTAAATGGTCGAGTAATGCACAACTTTGTTATTCTTATATTAAAGGATTATCGGATTGCTTCTAAATTTTCCAGTTACAAATAATGGAGAACTGAAATAGTTCTCTGTGTTTTTATGCACTTTTGCAGATATTTCTTCAGGATAGACACTTAAAAGTAATCGAACCAGAAGTGGAGGAAAGTAGATGGGAGAAGTTGATCAATGGACATTAACTAGAGTTAGGAGTAAGAAGCTCTAGGGTACTATTACACAGTAGGGTGACTGTATATAATAATTATGTACTTCATACTTCAAAAAGCTAGAAGAAAGGATCTTGTATGTTTTTACATAAAAATGATACATGTTTGAGGAGGTAGATATATTTAACTTAAATATCACACAATGTATACATTATAAAAACACCACATAGTACCCCATATATATATATACTTACATATAAGTATATATATATACTATATATAGTACCCCATTTATATATATATATATATACATATATATATTTCTTTTGTTTTAAGTATCTGTTAAAGCAAAAATATAAAGTAAAAAGGTGATGAGCAGGTAAAATTTTAATGGATAGTGCCAAGATGCTCTTTAAAAATATTGTACTGAGTTCATGCTTGCAGTACTTGTAAACCTCTGTCCCTACATCTTTATCTATATCAGACATAAGCAATCACTTTAGCTTATTTAATCTGGTGGGCTAAAAATGATCATACATCATCATTTTAAATTTATTTAACTATAGATGTGCTTGTCGGCATATATTTCAGTGTTTATAGCACAATCATATCTTATTTTCTGTGGGTTACTTGTTCTTCTCTTTTGACTATTTTTCCCATTTAGGTTATCTTTTATATTGATTTGTAAATGAATTTGGTATTATGGATTTATAAGCAGTAAATCCTTTGTTGCATATATATATATATGATACATATATTTTCTACTTGGTATATTTATCATTTAGATTAAAAATAATATTTTGTGAACAATTATTTTTATTTTTATGGGATCAGAACTCCGAGTATTCCTCATTGGGGTATTAGGCCGACATTGTCCTGGAATAATCACTATCATCTCAAAGAGAAGATAGTGTTCTTTTCTGATTTCTTCCTGAAGTTTTATGGATATGATAAGACCCTGAATATACTCTTGAAATTTAATGTCATTTAGTGAATAATTGATTCCTTTTAAAACTGATCAATAGAAACTGTTATTTTTATCAAGTACTAAATTTCCACATATTGATCTATTTACAAGACTTTCATTTTCTAATTTTTGAGTTCTTGCCCCAACACAACAAGCTTGTAATGAACTTTATTATGATATTGTCAACCTATCCTACCCACTTTTGTTCCCTTTAAAAATTAATTTAGGTCACTAAAATATGCTGTCTTTAATTCTTTTGAATAGATACTGAGGTATGGTTCAGGTGAATCACTTGGTAGTTCCATTTTTAGTTTTTTGAGGAATCCCCATACTGATTTCCATAGTGCCTGTATTCATTTACATTCCCACCAACAGTGCATTAGGGTACCATTTTCCCTGCATCCTCACTAGCATTCCTTGCTTTTTGAATTCTTTTGAAATATTTTATTGGTGCATTGCAGATATACATCTTAGTGAGGTTCAAATTCATACAAACAGACATGTGCAGAGGTCTTGGTATATACCAGTTCTCTTCAGGTCCCATCCTGCTACTCACTCCTCTCCATACATAACAGCTACATTGGTAGTGACACCTCCATATGTGGACACTCTTTATAATTGCTATTTTGATTGGAATGAGATAGAATCTCAGTGTCGTTTTGACTTGTATTTCACTGATGGCTAGAGATGAAAATTTTTTTTTCATGTAATTGTTGGCCAATTGCACTTTCTTTTGAGAAGTATAAATTAGTTCATTTGTCCATTTATTAAATGGGTTATTTAGTTTTAGTGTCAAACTTTTTGAGTTCTTTATATATTTTATATATGAATCCTCTATTGGAAGAGTACCTGGCAAAAATTTCCCCCACTCTATAGATTCTTTCTTTCTGCTGTTAATTGTTTCTTTTGCTGTACAGAAGCTTTTAGTTGGATGTCATCCCACTAATTGATTCTTGATCTTTATCCTGAGCTATAGAAGTCCTACTGAGGAAGTTGTTGCCTTTGACTGTATACTATATGCTGGAGTGTTTTTACCAACTTTTTTTCTAGCAGTTGCAAAGTTTCCAGTTTTATTCCCAGGTTTTTGATCCATTTTGAGTTGACTTTCGCGCAAGGTGAGATAGGAATCACTTTATCACTTCTTGGTATCATTCTGAAAAAATTTAAGACAGGACACTTCAGAGATACATGAATTCCCATGTTTATAAACACAGCGAAGTTTTATGCAGCCATAAAAAATATGTCATTTGCAGGAAAATGAATGGAACCGGAGAATATCATGTTAAGCAAAATAATCCATATTCAGAAAGACAAATATCACATGTTTTTTCTCATATATGGAAGCTAGAGGAGAATTAAAAAAAGAATATCATAAAAGCAGAAGGGATTTCATTATGATAGAGAAAAGTGAGCAGGAAAGGCTAATGGTAGGTATTGGGGAGTGAAATTAATCAAACTACATGATATGCACATAGAAATATGCTGCAATAAAACCCAGTGGTCTGTATTATTAATTTGCACCAATAAAAAATAAAGACAGACCCTCATGCCCAAAAGGCTATTTATATGAAAGGAATGTATGAAGAGGGTATTGAAAGGAGGAGTAAAATTTTGAAAGCACTGGTAAAGGAGACACAGTGCCACAGGGTAGCTTTGCATATTTGTTTTCCATGGTGCTTCTGGGAGGCCACCTTGTTATGGGGGGGACCATCATCTTCTCCAGGGAAACATCATTGACTGACATTTCTGTCCTGTCATCCGACTTGTGATGGAGTGATATTCCACTCCATGATCTCATTCCAGAATATTGCAATCTCAATGAAGCTTTTACATGAAGGGAACAATTTTTAATTAAGAAGGAAGAACTCTCTCCAACAGCCAAAATGTAGAATCAACCTACGTGTTCATTCTACACATCCACCAGCAGATGAATGGATTAAGAAAATGTGGTATACACACATTGTCTTAAAAACCAAGGGAACACCATCACTTGCAACCAGCTGAATGGACTTAAGAGAACATTATGTTAAGAGAAATAAGCTAGGCACAGAAAGACAAATACCACAGGTTCTCACATATGCGGAGTATAAAAACATCCAAGTCATAGAAACAGAGAATAAAATAGTGCTGACCAGAGGTTGGGAGATAGCAGGATTGAGATGCTGGTGAAAGGGTGCAACATTTCAGGTAGGGAGGAGGAATATGTTTAAGAATTGTGTTGTGCATCATGATGACTACAGTTAGTAACAGTACATTGTACATTTGAAAATTATTACTAAGAAAATAGATTTCAAGTGTTGCCAAAAAAAACCCCTCCAAAGATAAGTGTCTGAGGTAATACATATGCTACCTAGCTGATTTAGCCTTTAGCTATTCCACAGTGTATAGCTATGTCAAAACATCACGTTGTACACCATACATATGTACAAAATTTACTTGCTAATTAAAAATAAATAAGAGGAAAAAAGAAAAGGAGGCATTCGTTCTCTTTGCCTCAAATGTATGCAGGAAGGCAGCTGGGGGAGCCCAGTAATTCACTTTGAAAGAATCCTGCAACCCTTGAGAGCCTTCTTTTCAACACAGTAACATTTCACCCTCTTCTCTTTGAATTCCAAGTTAATTTCCTGGTTTGTTGTATTAAATAAAGAACGGAAGGAGGCATGGAAATTCAGATGCAAACTTCTCTTTTATTGGCATTCCAGACAATGGCTAACACGAGGTGTACACGTAATTGGTGCTTTATGTTCTGATGTGACTTGGCCTGGGTAGGCTGATAAGCCACTTGCTAACCAGGGAGTTTTATTCTCCTCCTCCAGCATTTTCTTGGAAGCAAAGGCATTTCTAATATATTGTTAAATCCTTGGCTGTCCCCAGGATAAGTAACACTTTGTAGTTCTTCTCCTTATCCCCGTGTGAAATCAGCTTTAAAAATTAAATGCATCAAAAGCAATTTTGAAAGGGGGGGGGAGAGAGAAGGAACAAAAAAGAAGTCCTAATCTAGGAAAAATATAAAAAGTAGATTCAAGTTGTGATGATAGGAGGTTTATATGCCAAATCAATCTATATGAACTTCAGATTCCTTTTAGAAAATTTCATTTGTATGATTATAAGAACACAGCTATATTTTAGAAAACATGAAAAATGCCGGTGTGATGGTATGTGGCTGTAATCCCAGAATTTACGAAGGTAAGACAGGAAGATCACAGGTTTGAGGCCAGCATGTGGTAATTTAGCAAGCCCTGTTTCAAAACAAAGGCTAAAAAGGGCTAGGGGTGTAGTTAAGAGGTAGACTGCCCCTGGATTCAGTCTCTGATACCAATAAACCACCGACCAAAATATGGAAAAATATATCAATGCCTAAGGAAGGAAGGAAAATTTAAAAATCCATAATCTTACAAGTCACAAATAATAACTTAACTTTTTGGCATTTATCTATTTATTATTACACATGTACATTTTAATTGGGGCTGGGGATGGAGTTTCTTGGCAGAACACTTAGCCAGCATGCACAAGGCCCTGGGTTTGATCCCCAGTGGTGCAACAAACAAAATGTGGCTCCTATTATACATACAAGTTTCAATATCCATTTTGTCATTTAATGGTATAATGACAAACATTGCCCTTAATTGTACTATTCTCTGAAGCCGGGCGTGGTGGCGCACGCTTGTAATCCCAGCATTGGGGAGGCTGAGACCAGAGGATCCGGGTTCGCGGCCAGCCTCAGCTACCTAGTGAGGCACTCCGCAACTTAGTGAGACTCGATTTCAAAATAAAGAATAAAAAATAGGTCTGGGGGTATAGCTCGGAGGTAGAATGCCCCTGAGTTCAATCCCCAGTACCGCAAAAAAAAAAAAAAAAAAAAAAATTGTACTATTCTCTGTATTGTATTATTCTTAGTATGATTTCAAGTCTGCTGCATTACTGTATCCAATATTGTTGAAAATTAGATTTTAATCACTTTTCATTTTATATTTATGTAAGGAACAGTCTTATATTTGCCATTCCCCAGGTGATGTTTTTAGAATACAACACTAAATGCGATCAAAGGATAGAAACTTTTCAAGACCTTTGATATATGTAGTCACATGGCCTTCAGAAAGCTGATACCAAGTCCCTAGATCAGCTTTAGAGCCCCTGGCAGACACTCTCACTCTCTTGTTGGCATGGTTAACTAAAATCAGCTTCCTGGGCTAGACCCTCCCGTAGCTGTTCTGGGAGAGGTGATGCCTGGTAGGGACTGTCCCCGGGGTCCTCTTCACCGGGTTGCTCTCCGGGTGTACACAAGAAGGCAAAACAGCATAACGTCCGCCGGGAGCACCCGAGAGGGAAGTGGGTTCTGCTTGAGGGTTGCCCTGAAACCGGTGCTCAGGCTCCGGGGGACCTAACCGCCATCCCTCCACCGGACCATCCTGATGTGGGAGGAGCAGTAGCGCCACCTGCTGAGCGCACCTGTGAGCAGCAGCCTGAGGAAGGCTTCTGAGGTGGTCCCAAAGGTGGGGCAGCAGAAAGCATCGTGAAAGCCACCAACAAGCACAAGGGGCTCGTGCAGGTGCTTCTTGGCACCTACCACAGCGGGCACATGGGTGTCTAGTCAATGAAAGCTAATTCCCGTCCCCTCCTGGCATGGCAAAATACAAGCAAGTGAAGGCAGTCACTTGGGATGTATGGAAGGACGTGGATGCATTCACTAAGTCATAGCTTACCACACATCCATACATAAAACGAGAAGGTATATTTCCTTGAGTAAAACATACATCCTTCTGAATTTTCCTTCCTTAAGACACCTTTTCCAGGATTATTTAGTATCATTGCCTTCTCAGGAGGTGCCACGCCTAAGGGTATTAACCTTTATTCACAGCGTGTGTGTGTGTGTGTGTGTGTGTGTGTGTGTGTGTGTGTGTGTGTGTAGGGTAGTCCTTGATAGGGCAATTACCACGGGTGAGCTGAGACTGTAAAATAGAACGAAGCCGACAGTTCCCACACTGAAAACTCTGTTCGAATTTTCAATCTTACTTAAAAAAAAATGAGTGTAGATTTTGGACAAGAGGCGCATATGATAAAACAGAAATAGCAAACCGGCAGTGGTGGTGCACACCTGTGATCTTGGGAGGTTGAGATAGGAAGATCCCAGGTGTGAGATCAGCCTCAGCAATTTAGCGAGGCCTTCAGCAATTTAGCAAGACCTCGTTTAAAAAAGTAATAATAAAAGGGCTGGGGGGTGTAGCTCGGCGGTAAAATGCCCTCCACAATAAATAAATGATTAAAGAAAAGAAGAGAGGAAAAAAGGAAGGAAGGAAGGAAGGAAGGAAGGATGGAAGGAAGGAAGGAAGGAAGGAAAGAAAGAAAAAAAAAAGAAAGAAAGGAACGTTAAGTTTGGGGAAGTATTATAATTTGGTTTGTCCTTCGGAGTTGATTGACAGACTCCCCGACGGAGCCCGCCCCGGCTCCTCAGCCCCCTTTGCCGGCGATGGCACTCCTCAGAGCACCCTTCACATCCTTGTTCCTCAGGGTGTAGATGAGCGGGTTGAGCAAGGGCGTGACGAAGGTGTAGACCAGGGCGATTTGGCGGTCCTCGTCCTCCGAGGTGCTGGAGCGCGGCCGCAGGTAGACGAGGCTGCAGCAGCCGTACTGCAGCAGGACCACGGTGAGGTGGGACGAGCAGGTGGAGAAGGCGCGGCGGCGGCCCTCGGCGGAGCGGATGCGCAGGATGGCGGCGGCGATGAAGGCGTAGGACACGCAGATGAGCAGGAAGGGGACGGTCAGCACCAGGATGCCCACCACGTAGAGCACGGCCTGGTGCACGCGGGTGTCGGCGCAGGCCAGGCGCAGCACCGGAGGCACATCGCACAGGAAGTGGTTGATTTCGCGGTGGCGTCCGCAGAAGGGCAGAGTGAAGATGAGGGCGGTGAGCTGCAGCGACAGGAAGAGGGCCAGGCCCACCGAGCCCGCCACCATCTGGATGCACAGCCTGTGCGTCATGATGAGGGCGTAGCGCAGTGGGTGGCAGATGGCCACGTAGCGGTCGTAGGCCATGACCGCCAGGAGGAAGCAATCGGTGCTACCCAGGGTGACGAAGAAGAACATTTGGGCCCCGCAGCCGGCCAGCGGGATGGGCTTCTGGCCCCGCAGAAGGTTGGAAAGCATCAAGGGCACCACAGCAGAGGTGTAGCAGATTTCCAGGAACGACAGATTGGACAGGAAGAAATACATCGGGGTGCGGAGGGAGCTGTGCGTGCACACCACACAGATGATGGCCGTGTTGCCGCAGAGGATGAACAGGTAGAGGAAGAGGAAGAGGAGGAAGAGCAGCGCCTGGAGCCCAGGCACAGAGGTGAATGCTCGGAACACGAACGCGGTGGGGTCCGACTGGTTGAGCACAGGGTTCCAAGCCATCGCGTCTTCCGAAAAAAATAAAAATAATAATAAAAGTAAAAATAAAAAGAAGACTAGGAAGTTATGAACCTTCACTGGTTGGAGTTGCTTATGATGGCCTGTGTATAAAAAAATGGGGAATTCAAGCTGGGTGGGGAGGCACACACCTGTAATCCCAGTATTTAGGAGGCTGAGACCGGAGGATGGCAGGTGTGAGGCCAGTTTCAGCAATTTAGCGAGGTCCTTAGCAATTTAGGGAGACTCTGCTTCAAAATAAAAAAATAAAATAGGGCTGGGGTGTAGCTCAGATGTACCCTCTAGGTTCAATTTCTAGTGTTAACCAAAGAAATAAAATAAAATGAATAAAAAGGAGGTGTTAAAATTTGAGTTTTGATTTGGAATTACTTATTTATTATCCAGTTTTCCAACCACAATGCTTGGGTGAATTCATCATAGTCTGGTATATTTTCCCCTGGAGATATTTAGGAATGGGGTAGATACTCATCTGTAGAAGATCCTGGTGAGGAGACATGTGAAATGTCTCTTTTTAAAATTCTGGTACTTTTAATCTGATTCGTAAGAGCTAATCTTTTGCCTCTACTTAATTAAACTAAAGAGTTATATAGTTTTAGATATTTTTTATAGTTAGATAAGTGTATGTATTTTTTGGTAAGCATTCTTATTGAAGTTCACAGATCCTAAGCAGATGGCTTGATCCATTTAATTTTTGTACAAGTAGGTACACCAGTATAACCCAGTATCAAGGTTAAGAACTGGGACATTTTCAGGGACCTACAAGCATCCTTCACATCTCCTCTCAGCCTTTATTCCTCACAGGAAGTGACTGTTCTTTTGACTTTGATCACTAGCTTAACTTGCTTCAATACCCACCTGTAATGGTAAGGTCTACACTTTATTGAAATTGGGTTCCGCATCATGTCGGCAAGGGCTACCCTTGCTTCTTTGTGTAGCCATAGTGGGCTTTTTCCATTGCTCTACAGTACAATCTTCTATGGCTACACTGTGGGTTATTCCTGACTTGCTCAGTTTACATCCAGTTGTTTTGACTCCATATAAAACTAGGCAAACATCCTGTATTCCGGCCTTTTCTAATATATGCTCTTTATATATTTCCTTTTACTTGAAAAGTTTCTCAAAATTTCCAACCAGGACCTTAAACTTTTGGACATGGGCAGATTTAAATGAAAGGGAAGTGAATAGTCAGGTTAAAAATCAAAGTGGAACTCCCTGAGATAAGAAAAGAAAATAAGGAAACTAAGAGCTCAATCAAAGGATCAGATTATGTATTAGGAACAATTAGGAGAATAAGAGTTTTTAAGTATCTTGTAATAAAAAAGTATATAAAGTAAGCACTTTTAGATTGGTCTACAACTCTATTTTTAATAAAAAATTCAAGAGATAATAGAATAGTATGTACAGAGTTTTGAGAAAAACAAATTGTTATGAAAAAAAACTGTGTCTAGACGTTAGTGATTTATATTCAAAAGCAATAGAAAACTTTCTCAGATATACAAGATCTTAGGATCTTAGGAAAAAAAAATCATAATATAATACAACTGCCTAGCAACAAAAATCCTGGGTTGCTGAACCATTAAGCAGAACATTCAATTCAAGATCGGGAAAGTTGCAATTTAAAGTAATATGCTTTGAAAAATCACATAGCAAAATATATAACAACACTAAAAAGTCAGGGCAAATACTCTTAAAAGAAAAAATAGAATTGACAAGAATAATTCTTGAAAACAGACATAATTTGCAAAAGTAAAATAATTACACATATTTGAGACCACAATTTGTGTAATTGGGTAATTGGTAGGGAGGGATGGAAGAAATGGAAGCATGCTCATGCTCTGACCGGTGTAAAGAAAGACTCCAGAGATAATTCACTTAGATGTGACTAACTGAAGAAATATTTAACCAAAGGTATATTCTTAAACAATCAGAAATAGTACAAAACCCAGCATATTCATTCCAGACAGATGATTTTAAAAAAGTAAACAGAGTACAGAAAGGAAAAGTTTCAAAACAAAGGAAAATGTGAACAAACATGTAAAAGAAAAGAAAAGAATTCATGTATGAAAAATTTAAGTGGGGGTTATGTTCTATTAGAGACAGAATCTCACATCCACATTTATATATATATATATTATGATATATATTATAACCAATATTCCTAGTCCCTCTGTATGAAACACTACATGTTGCCCATGATACACCTCACACAGTGCTCTGCACACACACACACACACACACACACACATAAACATATATACTATATACATATACACACATATATAAACATATATACTATATATATATTTATAGTATAAGCATAGTGACATAGAAAGGCCAGTACCACCTTTGTTGAGCATTGTATTTTATGATCTAACCAGTGCAATGAGACGGAGAAATGATGCAGAGGATATGATTATCTAACTGAAATCACAATAGAATCAATTTTTTGAAAAAAAAAAAGTTGGGATTGGTAAGATACTCATCTGGTGATTGGTTCTAAATAAAATGCTGCAGAGGGTCTCTTAACTAATCTTCAATGACCTAATGTGTCATATCAACCAATATTCCTATTCTCTGTGTACAAAACACTACATATTGCCCGTGACACACCTCACACAGTGCTCTGCAGAAATCTGAGGGTTCCCACACCCACATGTGGAGAGGGGTGCCCACAGGTCAGCTGGGTCCCCCCAGCCCTGCTTATACTACAGGTATTCTTTTTTTGTACTTATGTAATTTTATTAAACATTATAAAATAGAATAAGATGTAATTGTGAATACAAAGGTATTTTAAAGGACACCATTTATAGAATGCTTGATAAATATTTGATAATTTTAAGTAGCTAAAGATTGGGTCGGGACAAGATATGACTTGTGGCCACTGTGAATGGATGGGAGGGTTGATCGAGAATGGTTTGTATAATTTTATACAACTCCTATTTGACATGAGTCTCATTTTCCATTCCATGTTAAAAAAATTAAAACTGGAATTAATACATGAGGCAAGAAAGGGTTTGATTTTCGGTAGCAAAATCAAAGTAACCCCTTGGCATTATATTAAAATCTTTATGAATAAATGTCCATTTGTGTGATTAAAGTTAAGGCAAAATGATTAAGATAAGTATGTAGTTTATAAGTTGAATTGCAGGATTTCATTTTTTTCTTATTTAAAAAAAAATTAATGATACTAGTTAGAAAATGTCCTTCTCCCCCAAAGCAACTAATATAAACAAATGAATAACACATCAGTGAATAAACTTAGTAAATAACAATTATACACATACTGAAACATCACACTGTACTCCATAAGAAATACAATTAATCTATGTCAGTAAAAATTATACAAAAATAAAATATCAAGTAGAGTTCTTTGTAGAAAACTACTAAACTTTGCACATATATGCCTAGGTGGAAAAACTCAATGTTTTAATGTTAATGGACTCTGAAATGATGCATGAATTTCATGCAATTCCTATCAAAATTCCTAGAAGAATAAACAAATGAAAAGACAAAAGAATGTTAAGGAGAAAAGAGTGCTACAATAGAGTAAAAACTGTATCACAAGAGATAAAAATATGTCACAAATAATTATATAAGTTATAAAATATGTTGAATTATAGATCAAAGTGGGATTTATTTGTAGAGATAGAACAGAAGTGTCAGACATTCTATGTACTGTACATTCATTGACTCATGACTCATTTCACATTAGCCCTCTATGTACAGATGAGGAAACTGAAGCACAGAGAGGCTCAGTAACTTGCCCAAGATCACAGAGCTAGTAGAGGTTGGACTGGGAATTTAAATGGAGGCAGACTGGCTCATGACTCTCTTGCCTTAATCACTTGATTATATCTTCTTTATCTATTATGTGCATCAAATTCATTAGCTGTAAAAATGTCACTGAAAGTACAAGTATCTCCCTCTTCATGTGGTCCTGAGATTTGAATGAGCTATTCTGTGAAGGTATTTAAAACAGTCTCGACAGAGTACACATTCAATGTACATTAACCATCATTACTAGTTCAAATCAGTTAGAAAGGATCAATTTCTTAATACTGTTAGGACAATGCAACAATCCCTCCCTCCCTCCCTTCCTTCCTTCCTTCCTTCCTTCCTTCCTTCCTTCCTTCCTTCCTTCCTTTCTTCCTTCCTTCCTTCCTTCCAGATTTAACTCAAGGACATTCTACCTCTGAGCTACACACTCAGCCATTTTTGTTTTTTATTTTGAAATAGAATCTCACTGATTTGTGAAGTGTCTCATCAGTTGCTGAGGCTGACCTCAAACCTGTGATCCTCCTGTCTCAGCCTCCCAAGTACTGGGATTACAGGTGTGTGCCACCATGTCCTACACACTAATAATCCTTGAAGTTAATTTCCTAATACATATACCTGAAAATTTATTTCTGCTAGACTTAGTATTCAAACATTTTAAAAGTAGAAAACCTGAAAGATTGTATAAACATTTTTTGGATCTTGGGGTAGATAAATATTTATAATAAACTGATCAACAGGTAGATCCCATAAAATATTGCTATTTTGACAGAATAAAAATATAAAAGTTCTGTGGGTCATAAACACAATAAGCAAATTGAATAGCCAAAAAAAAAAAAAACACCAAACAACTCTCCTACAATTCAGCAAAAAAAAGGCCTATGATCAGAATCACAAAAAAATGTAAATTCAAAAGAATAAATTTATAAAAGCAAACAAATATATAAATCCACTTTCCTTAGTATTCAAATAAATCGAACAAAATGGGATTCTACTTTCTGTTTACAAACTTGACAGTAATGGAAAAAAGGTAATTCTTGGTGTTTAAGTTGAAAGGATAGATATAGTTCCAAATGTCCTAGAGGAAATATAAATTGGACATAAAAATTTGTGGAGTACATTTTGGTGATATGTAATGAAAGAAATGAAGAAATACATATACTTTGATTCATCAGTATTGTTTTCAGGAATTTATTCTTATAAACAAACTATGTGCATAAAATTTTGACAGGAATGTTCATGACAGCCTTCAGTGTAATGGTGCAAACTTGAATCAACTGAAATATTAACAATGGGGCAATGCTTATTAACCGTGGCCTATCCATATCATGGAACACTGTGAAGTCATTTAAAAATGACACTGAAGAGCCAGATTTAATAAATTGGGAAGGCTTACTAAAAGTCAGATTGCAAAATAGCATTATATCACGATTCTATTAATAAAGAATGATCTCTATTCATAAAAAAATCAGGGCCTGCCTCAAGATATTAACAATGGGTATTGCTGGTTTGGTGGGATTGTGGATCTCTCTGTTTATGGCTTATAATTTTCTGTACTTACAAATTTTACAATGAGCATATATAATCTTGTAGCTACATAAGACCTTAAAAAAAATCTTACTTTACTGTTTCGTATTTCAACAAAGTGTTGGAAGGAAAGCTAGTAGAGTGTTGATGACAAGACTCTTGTAGTCAATTAGATCTGGGAGTGAAGCCCAGTCAGTCTCCTCACTTGCAAATTTAATTTTTTTACATGCTTAATACTACTTAGTTCTCTAATGTATGATTTGGGACATGGATATGGGGCTTTATAAAGAATTTATGAAGTTTGAATGCTTCAAATGTATAATGCTCCCGGGATATACAGGAGTTTACTGAACACACCTGTCCTTCTCCCTTTTATATCCTGGTGGTACATTCACTTGGCTACTTACTCTTTTATCTTTTCCAGAGTGGAGAGTGAGGTTTCTCTAGAGCTACATACTCTCAGGCCTTCGTGTTCCTCCGTTGAACCTTGAATAATAAGAAAAAAAGAGCAAAAGAGAAGGAAGAATAAAACAAAACAAAAGAGAACTTTCAGTAAAACAATTGTAATTACATAGCATTAAAACTAAATGAGGTAGAATCTAATGCAGGGAAACATTAAAAATGATTCTTAGCAAGACAAAGACATCAAGTGAGCAACATTTTACCAACTGGGAATAGTCCAAATCTGCTACAAAATCTACCTAACCTGTGGATTAAGCAAGATGAGGTATTGGGAGCCTGGTGTTTGCAAGACAAGTCAAGATAGGGTGATAGCAAGGAAAACAACACATGATTTCAAGGTTAGGCCATTACCTTAAAAAGAAACAAACACCAGAATCAGAATTTATATTCACAAATTAGTGTTATCCTTTCCAGTGGTCACTTTCAAAGGTTTATGAACCATCACTGGAGCTCCTTTAAGAATTATGTTCTTAAATAGATCGGTTGTGACTCCTATCTACACTTAGATGATACATCAACCTTTTTCCTTATAGGCACATTTGAGGTACAATGTGATGAAATGCAGTGAACAAACTAGGTTACTACGTTCACTACCATAGGACTTGGCCAACATGGGAGTCGGTGAGGCTAATGTTATTGTGCAGGAGAAATACACACTCCCCTCCCCCCAGCCTTTCATGAAATGTAGGAAATAACATTGCTGTTAGGCCTATCAGAGATACCTGAATGCATGGTATCACATTTGTGAAACTTCTGCTTTTGTTGAAGTTCTCAACTGGAATTCATTAATTTCCATTCAAATTCAACTCTTTTGACCGCTTGCCTTGAAGCAATCTGTCCTTTGGCACAGGTGGACTCTCTGATTACTTCAACATTTTTATCTGGCCAATGGGTAAGAAGCTGATTGCCTCTAAAAGTTCATCATAAAAATGTGTTCAGAGCTTACCATATGATCCAGCAATACCACTTCTGTATATCTACCCAGAAGAATGGAAACCAAACTATCAGACTAATGCATGTGTATCTATGTTTATAGCTGCACAATCCATAATTGCAAACTATGGAACCAGCCAAGATGTCCATCAACAGATGAATGGATTACAAAATTATGGGAATATGTGCACAATAGAATTTTAATCAGCTTTCATAAAGAACAAAATCATATCATTTGCAGGGAAATGGATGGAACTGGAAAATATTATATTAAATGAAATTAGTCACAAAAAGTAAAAAATCAGATGCTCTCCCTAATATGAGGAAGCTAGGGAGAAAGTGGGTTATAAGAGGGATTCTAGACGAAGAAGGAGAAATCTTAGATGAGCAAAGAAGGTGACTCGACTAAAGGTGATGGAGGAAGGAAACACCCTAATGCACATGATGTGCTTTTACAAACATATCAAAGTCAATCACTAAACTGAACCTGAGAAGGAGGGAGGGCAAGGGAGTGGGGTGGGAATTGGGAAAGGGTAAAATGAGAAATGTGTTCCTGTATGCCTTTACCAGCTTGTACCTCACAAAGATATATGATTACAATGCACCAATTTAAAAAAATGTGTTCAGAGCAACTCTTTATTTCATGTCTACAAGAACCAGGTGCAAGTAAATCCTCTCCTCTCCTCTGGATTGAACCCAGAAGCATTCTACCTCTGAGGCACACCCCAAACCTATTTTATTTTGAATCAATGTGTTACTAGGTGCTGAAGCTTGCCTCATACCTGTAATCTTTGTGTCTTAGCTCCCCAAGTACCAGGATTACAGGCATGTGCCACCACACCCAGCTCAGATACATTTTTCTACTCTAGATCTGCACTATCCTATATTCTCAGGTGTGAGGCATTCGGAACTCGACTTCCTTATCATGTAGCAGTCCAAGCACATCCACAGGCTGCTTTTTATCATCCTCAACATTCTATTCCCCCAAATTCTATTCTCAAAGAACTTCCCAACCTTGTCATCCCCACTACACACAGAACACACTTGCTTCCTGGGTGTCTATATAGCTTACTTGGGGAGCTGATGCTTAAAAACACTCAATTCCTGGCAAATACCAGTTTGATAAACATTTCAATCAAAGTTTTATGTAAGCTTTAAAAGGCCAAGAATGTCTTGTTCACTCCCATTCACACAACAATTGATTTTATATGCACTAACTTGAATTAATTTGTAGTTAAACTCACGTCTTTTAAACTTCTTTTCAAAGCTAATGTTCACAGGCTCCTTCTACAGCCCAATTATGCTATAATTACATTAGCCCCACAGAGATTGGGGCTTTTTTTTTCTGTGCAAAGGTTGTTTAGTATTCGTTTTCCACATGCAGTAAAGGAGGACTTGGGTGAGATGGATTCAGCTGATCAAAGGACAGTGAGAAACATAGCAATTAAATCGTGAATGTATTTGCTGAACCAGTAAGTTTGGTAATGCTGGGAACCTCACCAGTGTAGCAGTTATCCCTCAGTGGCGGATGGGCAGCAGTGCAATGTGTAATGTATGCATACTGCGAATACATAAGCACCATACATAAAAACCAGAGTACTCTTGGAAATGTCAGGGAGCCATGGAGTGGTGGCTGGAAAAGCCCAGTCACAAGTAAAATGTGTTTTTTTTAACAAAGTTTATGCAAAATTGGATTGCTACATCTGGGACCTACAAAGGGATGTAAGACATCTAGTTCTATCTTTTCATAACCTACATGCAAAAAATGAGGTACCCAGGGACTAAGCCATATCCAAAGGCATCTGCTCTTTCTGAGGCCAGGATCCACATTCTATTGGATTATTTAACAGAGGGGGGGGGCAACATACATGCCTTCAGTATATCCTCTTTTTTATTTACATTGGAGGATATGCAACTTAGTAAGAAAATATAAGCAATCAGGCAAGAAAGAATGAATTAGTATGATTCAAGTTCAGCAGAATGCTACGCACACACATGAAGAAGGCAGCATCCTTTGCTGAATAATTTGAGAATTCTTCAAAACGTTGCCTGCCCCAAATTATTTCTCAATGGCGATGACCACTGTACCATGCCACAACTGATGACACATTTAAGAGTCATTTGATCTCTCAACAAGAGTGTGTGGTTCTGGATTTTCATTTTCAGAGAGTGCAATGGAGTTACTTTTCAGAGTTATTGTGAAGATCATCAGTAAGGTGATTAGGGGCACTGTGTGACTTGCAGTAGGTCTTTTCTCATTCCCCTTATTGCTGCCTCTGCCCAGCTTTACTAGACCCTGCTTCTCTGTGCTCCCCAGCTGTACCCTGCCCCTCCTGTAGTGCTCCTCATTCAGGTGTCATCCTCCCTGATCCTCATCTTTCCCCAACTCTAGTGATGGGTGCTCCTTCTATGAACTACCAGAAAATCTCCTCATCTCAACTCTAATGTCACTGTGTCTTATCAAGAAATAACTGAAGCAAAGATTGAGTATCTGCTATTGGCTCAGGTCTTAGATTCAGCCATGTAGATGGATTTAAGAGAATTAAAAGGCCTGGCTACCAATATCAGCTTCATCGAAGAACACAAAAATCTCCTGAGGAACTAAATCTTTAGAATAGGAATTCTTCATCATGTCACAGAAATGAAAGCTTTTTTTT
>PVLC010023401.1:0-25694 GCA_004027655.1 Graphiurus murinus
TTTTGCGGTACTGGGGATTGAACTCAGGGGCATTCTACCTCCGAGCTACACCCCCAGCCCTATTTTTTATTCTTTATTTTGAAACCGAGTCTCACTAAGTTGCGGAGTGCCTCACTAGGTAGCTGAGGCTGGCTGCGAACCCGGATCCTCTGGTCTCAGCCTCCCGAATGCTGGGATTACAAGCGTGCGCCACCATGCCTGGCTGTTATTCTATGTTTTCTAAGATATCATGGGAGACTGTTTCCCCAAACATTTTACAACTATATATAATGGATCGAATGCTTCTAGTTTTCTATAGCGATTTTTCTTGAAACTTTTTTAGCCCCATGCCAATTGCTAGAAATGAAGCCAATAACATATATTTTAGGTTTTTGCTAAGGCAACACCTGGTTCTAGCATGAATTTCCATATGTTTCCTATTGCACAAAAATGTCACATGACAAAGAATTGCAAAACATGGTGGATTAGAGCAATAAACAAATGCTTATTATTCTGTGGGCCAGGGAAGAAGGTTCTCTGGTATTTAAAGGGTTTATTCATGTCTGTTTTCAGGTTTTGGTGAGGTAAGCAGCTTTGTCAATCTAGAAGGGACTCAACTGGGGTAACTGGACTGATCTAGTTCTATATCACCTTTCTCCAGCTTGAACTTAAGGCAGTCACAGAGAAGCAATACAGCAAATATAAATGGATGGAATTTCTCTTCAAATAACATGATTGAATACAACATTAAAAAGAAGGGACCTCGTCCCCATTTCTAGGTGAGTGCAGCTAAAGAGCCACATGTGAAGTCCATGGACACAACAAAGAGCAAATAATTGGGGCTATAAACAGAGTAAATCTCTCCAAAAGCCTGTTCCCCAAATCCATATCAAAGGTGATAAGATCTTCATGGCAGTGGTAGTGAGAAATAGCCAAATTTTGGAAATGTATGGAGGTCAGGGTGATAGACCCACCAGATGTAGATTATGAGCATTATGCTTAGATGTAGAATGACCCCTAAAGAGCTCATTTATGAATATTCAGGGTTGATATAGTTAAGTCAGAAAAGTTAGAATCCCAACAGTGGGTAAATCTATTGCAATGGCTTTACCTGGGTGGTGGCCTGAGCTAGTAGGTGGGTCCCCGGGATCATATATGCACCTTGGGATCATATATGGTTCCTCCTCCCCTTGCTTTCTCTCTTTTGCTTCTGTCCCCCATGATGTGAGAAGCAAAACCTTGTGCTCTTCTTCTCTCCACTTCCTACTGCCATGTTCTGAGATTTGTGGTCCCTGGGCTCACATGGACTGAACTCAAAACCTCTAAGTGTACATGGTCAAGCCTTTTAGATTATACTGGTGAAAATGCTGACTAGCACAGTGAGAGAAAGAAAAATGGAGATTGAAAATAGTTTGACTTGAGTATATGGGAGGATAAACTTGGCATTCATTGAGGGGGGAAGACTGTGCAATAAAGGAGTAGCCTTCATTTCAGACACCGGTCCAGAGAAGATGGTTGAAAAACAACCCACCTTAAAGTTAGTGACTTTTAGAGAAACTTTTTACCTGTGCCTATGTATTGAAGTAACAAGACCCCCAAAGTACAAGCAACTCAAAGGAAGATCAATACATGGGACTGCATTAAACTGAAGAGCTTCTGTGCAGCTAAGGAAACTATCAAGAACCTCAACAGAGAGCCCACAGAGTGGGAGAAAATTTTTGCCAGCTACTCTTCTGATAGAGATCTAATATCTAGGATATACAGAGAACTCAAGAAAATCACAGCTAAGAAAACAAACAACCCAATCAAAAAATGGGCAAAGGATCTAAATACATACTTCACAACAGAAAAAATACAAATGGCCAATAAATGTATGAGGAAATGTTCAACAGCATTAGCAGTCAGAGAGATATAAATCAAAACTACCTTGAGATTTCACCTAACTCCAATCAGAATGGCAATCATAAAAAAACATGAACAACAACAAATGCTGATGGGGTGTGGAGAAGTGGGAACCCTAATACATTGTTGGTGGGATTGCAAATTAGTGCAACCACCTTGGAAAACAGTATGGAGGATCCTCAGACGAATGGAAATGAACATACCATATGATCCAGCAATACCACTTCTGGGTATCTACCCAAAAGAATGGAAACCAAACTGTCAGACTGACGCATGTGTATCTATGGTTATAGCTGCACAATTCACAATTGCCAAACTATGGAAACAGCCAAGATGTCCATCGACAGATGAGTGGATTACAAAACTATGGGATATGTACACAATGGAATTTTACTCGGCCATATAGAAGAACAAAATCATGTTATTTGCTGGGAAATGGATGGAACTGGAAAACATTATGTTAAGTGAGATTAGCCAGTCACAAAGAGTTAAAAAGCATATGTTCTCCCTAATATGTGGATGCTAGGGAGAGGATGGGGCATAAGAGGGTCTCCAGATAAAAAAGGAGAAACCCTAGATAAGCAAAGAAGTTGACTTAACCGAAGGGGATAGACGGGGGGAAGGGGAGGGAAGGAACACCCTAATGCACATGATGTACTTTCACAAATATATTAAGGTCAATCACTAAACTGAACTTGAGAAGGAGAGAGGGTGAGGGAGTGGGGTGGGAATTGGGGAAGGGGTTAAATGAGAAATGTGTGCATATATACCTTTATCAGTTTGTACCTAACAAAGATGTATGATTATAATGCACCAATTGTTATATTAGAAAATAATAAAAATAATTTTTAAAAATTTAGTGGCTTTTAACAACCACCACATTGATACTGCTCAAGTGGTTGAACAGGGCTCTGGAGGGATAACCTATCTCTACCACAATTAACATCACTGAGAATGGCTTGAATCATCAGAAGCCTTGCTTTCTCAAACCTCTAGCAGTTGATGCTGGGAAGACTCAAAGATCTGAGAGCTAGAAGAGTTGAAGCTTCTCATGCATCTCCAAGTTTGTGTGTCTCTTCATATGGTTTTACAATATGGTGGCTTCAGGGTAGCCAGACTTATTATATATCTATTCAGAACTCTCAAGATATCTGTCTTAAGAAAGAGACCAGACAGCAGCTTACTTGATTTTCTAAACTAGTCTCAGATCATTTTTCACTGCATTATTATTCATTAGAAATGAGTCACTAAGGTCAGTCCTCTTCATTTTTTATACTTTTATTGGTGCATTGTAATTATACATCATACTGAGGTATAGAGTTATAGGAGTATACTCTCACATAATATTTGGTTCATTTCCCTCCAAATCCTACCTTCCACCTTCCCTTTCCCTTCACATGTCATCGAGATTAGCAATGGTAATTTCATATACATTCATAGCATTATTTAAACTATTACTTTCTTTTATGCAGTCCTCTTTCAAAGAAAGGGCATTTGACTCTATCTTATGACAAGGAAAGGCTGTACATTTGTGGCATATTTTCAAACACAAAAATGGTAATCAAAGTGCCTATTAGATATCAAAGCAGAAATGAAAAGGACTGATTCATATTTGCTAGCCAGGAATTTAGAGCAGAAGACCAAATTTATAATATCAATTTAAGAGCCAGAGAATGGATCCACAAACCAAGTCTTGGGGCACTCCAAAACTTACAGGTGGGAGAAGTGAAGCAGAAGCAAAAAATGAGGAAGAGCAGTTAAAAATGACAGGAAGTCTGACTTCAAAAAAAGGGCATTTGACTCTATCTTAGGACAAAGAAAGGCTGTACATTTGTGGCATATTTTCAACACAAAAATGGTAATCAAAGTGTCTATTAGATATCAAAGCAGAAATGAAAAGGACTGATTCATATTTGCTAGCCAGGAATTCAGAGCAGAAGTCCAAGTTTATAATATCAATTTAAGAGCCAGAAAATGGATCCACAAACCAAGTCTTGGGGCACTCCAAAACTTACAGGTGGGAGAATTGAAACAGAAGCAAAAAATGAGGAAGTGCAGTTAAAAATGACAGGAAGTCTGACTTCCTGTAATCATTTTCCAAATAAAATGTAATATAAGTAAGGGCAGGAACTGTGTCATCTGATTTCGTGAAATTCTAGCCTAATGTTTATACAAAACCCAAAATATTTTTTTAGATGAATAATGTTTAATTGGAAGAAGACTCATGGCAGGGGCAACTAGGAGAAAAGAAAAGAGAAAATCCTAGAGAAGAAGCTGCTGATGAGGAGTTCAATTCTTGGTAAATACAAAAAGCAGATGGAAACACAGTTCTGGGATCCTGTAAATTTGGTTCAGCTGATATATCACAAAGATGGCATTTGATACGCTGGGAAAGAATAAATCCATCACAAAAGGAAGACACTACAGAAAATAAATCTGTGACAGAATCTTCGGGAATGCAACTTCTTAACATAACATTCCAAGATCCAAATTATCCTGTTCTTCTTGAACTTTCTAGTCTCACCTTGCATTTTCCCCTCACTCCTTAGTTTCTAGTCTCTTAGCACAATGATATCCCGTCTTTTCCAAACCTGATGTTCTGTGGCATAACAAGCAGTTTAAAAAGAATCCCGACTTGGCATGATGTGTCAATGTCTTCATCTACTCCAGCTATTTTGTCTGGGAACAAAAATGAAGACATAGCAAGGGAAGATGAAGCTGGGGTCTAATATATCAAATCCAATATATTAAAGGATAGATAGAATGGAAATGAGAACTAGGAATAGAACATTCATTGGACATATTTACAATGTTCATTATGTGTATGACATTAATTAGATCTCAATACAACCATGAGAATTTGTAGTTTATCCCATTTTATATGGCAGGAAAACAAGGTAAGGAATTTTTCCTAGGTCACACAGCTAGTGGTCAGATCCAATGCTCTGGAGCACTGAATGTAATGAGTACGGAAACTCACTCATGGGAAGACTGGGGGTCCAGCTCAGCAAATTCTGCTACTGGAAATCAGTGTTCAAAGCAAGAAATTGTTATAAAACCATAGATCCTATCCTTGAGGTCTTGGAGGGCAAGCTAGAATCACAAATTACTGGGAATGTAACATGCCAGGCACCATAAATTTGAGCAAGGGAAATCACAGTTGATACTTCCAACAGAATTATAGTACCTGCATGAGTCCTTTTGAATAACATCTAGAGACAGCATTTGCATTTCATATGTTTGCGATAATTAGCCATTTTGAAAGGTAGCGTTGGTGGAGATAATTACACAACTGCACATATATTTATAGTTCCCTATACAATCATAGGTGAGCAGAACACTTCACTGTTCAATTAATGACTGTTTAAATAATAGCCTGAACCACTAGATCGACTCTCTTGTTGAGATAATATAGCTTTGCACAATAACTGCAGGAGAACACAGAAATGCTCTTGGAAACCATGCTATAATATCTAATAGTGGGGAGCTTGGTCAATAATAATGTGACCTGAGGTTAATATGCATAAGCAGGGGAGGTCTTCTCTCTTATTACAACAGAAAGCTGTAGTAATCAATAAGTATTTCTTGAGAATCCTGCTATGTCCAGAATGTTATGGGGAGCACCAATATCAGAAAAAGTAGACTTTGTCCTCAAAGAGCTTATAACATGTAACTGGAAATCATAGATAGAAAAAATCAAATGTGAGAAAGGTATAATAAAAAGTGATCATTACCCTCCCCAATTTCCCATAACAGAGAGAAATAACAGTGGACCAGGACCATTTGGGAAGGTGTTATGCAGACTGAGAAGAACTTCAAGAGCAAAGTTCAAGTAGAGACAAAGTGCAGAGGGTGTTCAGGGTCTGGTGAGTATACACAAAAAAGCTGAATATTAATAATTTGATAAACAACAGATCATTTTTTTATGATGTGGTCTGCTTTTAGGTTTCAAAGTGTGGATCTGATGAATGAGTAACACAAATGTGGTATATATATACACACAATGAGATCTTTGTCATAAAGAAGAACAAAATTATGTCATTTGCAGGAAAATGAATGGAACTAGAGAATATGACACTAAGACCAGCCAGTCTCAGAAAGTCATGAATCGAATGTTTTCTCTCATATGTGGAAGATAGAACAAAAATAGGAAACTAAAGGGATTTCAATCTAATGAAGAAAAACCAGTCAAATAGTGGAAAGGAACTGGGGGTGGGGTGGGGTGGGGAGGAGAAAAACAAAGATTAAGGAGGGAACAGTTCAGACAAGGTTATGTCCACACAAGAAGGTTTCACTACCAATCTCACTAGCATGTATGGAGAGGAAGGTGATGCAGGTAATATGAAGGGATATACACCAAGTGATGTGTCCATGATGCTTATATCACGTTGAATATCAATAAAAGGTATCATTATATTGCACTAATAAAGGTATATTTAAAAGAATGTGAAAGTGATTAAAAAATAATCTGGGTTAACCACGAGGATCACAATGGAAGGACAAAGCAGAATGTAAATTTCATTTTTCTTGAACATAGGGGATGATGAGACCCAATTGCTTACATGAGTGGGCAATTAAGAATGACATTACCTGTACTTCGTATACCTGAAATTAAAACAAGCAAGCAAACAACAACAGTCTATTAACTGTAGGTGCCTGAAGGAAATAAAGGTGGGATTTAACTAGAGACCATATGAAATTTTTTAGTGCAAGTAGATTAGATTCTATGGGCTTAAACCACAGCAATTCACTTAATTCTTTCAGAGTAAAATACAATAGAAATAAAAAATCAGCCATTAATCCGTTGCTAGCTCAGAATTTTTTCAGGCTTCAGCATATTCATTCCATCAGTTTTTATTTAGGACACCTTTGTCATAGTTTCTTATTAATCACAACCACTGTGTACAGAGCATTTTCTCTATGACAGGCTTGTGCAAAGCAATTTACATGCATTAGATCATTTAACATTTTAATATTCCTATATAGAGTAAAAATTATTACACCATTTTATAGATGGATCTTAGAAATGTAACAGTTAGTGTCTCCCAAATGTGTGTGTGCAAATACCTCAAATGCATACACCCAAACACAAAACTGATTATTGTAATATTATAATTACCCAAGGAGTCAATTAAAATACATTTTTGTTGTTGTTCTTTTGTTTTTGCTTCATACTCAAAGCCTATATATTAGTATGAGCTCTGGCTAAATATGTTTAAAAATTTTGTCTATAAGATTCATACGGATAGGATTCAGAGCCACTAGGTTAGGTTACTTTCCCAGTTTGTGAGTCATAAACACGAGTTTCTAACTTGAAAGAGCATCCTCCATTGTATGGAGTCTGGTTCTTCTTGATGGCATGATTCATTCTTCTACTATTCCTGTGGACCACTTGGACTTTAGATGTGCTACCTCTGCTCTACTTTTGGTACCCTATCTCACCTGGATAATTTTACCTCAGGAGAGCAATACTGCCAGCATTCCCTGGATATCCAATGATCTCAGATAGTTGGTCTCATGTGAAGTAAATACCAAATATCTCACTAGACTCTTTACATCACCAATGAAAAAATACTGGGAGAAGAAAAGAGAGAATTCCATTACTAAAACGTAAGAATAAGTAAAACATCACAAATGGAGATGAGGTTAGGATTTGTGACTTTCTTGTTTCTACCAACACTTTGGAGAAATATTGATATACTGGCATCCATGAAGAAGCAAAAGCTGGTATGAGTGAGCGGAAGGCATGAGGCAGAGCAGCCACATGGTATGGCTTTCCTCCACATTGGATGGCCACTGACATCCATCCACATTGGTGGCACCATCTCTCCAATGAGTTCTAAAGGGCACTGTCTCTGCATAGTGGGAATTCACAGGTCCCTGACAGTGATTTTAGGCAGAGCTTCACAAAGTTAATTAAGAAAGTAGGAAACTGTGAGCCCCAAAAGGACAAGAACAGGGGAAAAAGCATGTTAATCAGCAGTTTGCTTAGAAACCTGGATATAGAAGCCTGAAGGTCGTAGAGAACATAAATATATCAGTAGGTCATGGCCAATAGGCAGATGCAGTTACATTGTGAAGAAAGCAAGAGAGCTTAAAAAAAGTCATAGTTCTCTTGCAGCATGATGTTACCTCTTTACCCAACAACCACATATCCTTTGTTTTTCATTGTTTCTCTTGTCAACATGTCTTTCAGCTTTCCATCTAGTATCTCTTAAGAACATTGGTATTTGGAAGCCCCATTCTATTGTGGATTTTCATAAACAATTTATAATTTGAAGTCTTAAAACTTTATGTAGCAACTAAAAAATAACTCTTTCAAAACAGCCTCATTCTTTCCTAACTCTCCCATAGTCAATTGAGAGCAGAAATAAACTGTCTACATAGCAAAGGTATTCTCCAAACGCTGTAGGAAATTAGGCAGCTAAAAATATATTCCATCTTTTTCAAGCATGTCAAGTGGTTATAATATGTCAGGTTGTTACTTTAAAAATGCTTATGATATAAAAAAATGAAAGATTAGGATTTCAGGTGGGAAAAAAGGCTGTGGTAGCCAGGGGAGATTTTATCTATAAAAGATACAATCTCCATGTTAATAGCCTCAAGAGAGAAAAGTCAGAGAGGAAACCCATGGGCAAAAACTTCATTTGATATGGAAAAGATTCTGATTTGAACTGAAAGGTTTTTCAGAATTTAGATGTCAAATCCACATCTTTTTAACTCTGAAAATGCAGAACCAAACTGTAATTGATTAATTCAAGTACTTCAAGGGGTAGACAAACCTACAAGAGCTTTTCTAATAAGGCAAAGAGAGACAGGGAGCCATGAAGAGCATACTGGTGCATTTCTAGACAAACAGGATGAAGAGAACAGAGGTGAAAATTAAGGCACAGAATATGCCAATAGTCCAACTCACCAAATTCCTTCAGTATTTTCCTCCCAATGGGAAGAAATAAAGGGATCATGGTAAACAAAAAAGAAATTCTTGAAAGTAAAAACTGCATCGTCATTGAGGTTTAAAGGAGGTGATCTCTCTGGGTGACGATAATTGTCCCTCTTAATCTGAACTAAAGGTTTTCAAAGGAAATAGTCCACCTGTGTTATGCTTCTCTGTGCCAAATTCTAGCCAAAGACAAAATGTTTTTGTTTTATTTTTCTTTCTGTGTTTTAATTCTGAGAAACAAAGAAATAAGCAGAAATACAAGAACTCTAAATGAAGCACTTTGGGTTCATTCAAATATGTCATGCAATAGCTTATACATGACTCAAGATGGACTACAAAAATGAATTTTATTAGTACAAGAATCAATAGCTTTGAGTTCCAGAATAATTTCTGCTGTTAATTTCTGTTGCCAGTTAGCTGGGGCAATTCACACAACACTCTATCCTTATCTCCTAGATTGCAAAGGAGGAATAATTTTCCTAACCCCAACTGTATAACCATGTAATAAGACTTAATAAGATAATAGTTCTTGAGGGATTTCAATAACCTGAAAGAGAGAAGCAATAAAACATATCTTATTATCATAAACATATGCATTTTAGAATAATTATTTTAATGGCTCGATTTTCTCCCATAATAAAGAGGACTACAATCTAGGCTAATTTAACTAGGGAGTGTCTTTCATGCTTGAGTTACTATACATGAGAATCAAATAAAAGATATTTTCCCTCCCTTCTTCCCTTCCTTCCTTTACTTATTGCTGCTGCTTTTATTGTTTCCCCCATTGACAAAAGACTGTTTTTGCCTTCTATAACTTTTCACCTATTAAGGTACCTTTATACTAAACTTTCCTGTGGCTTAAGCTCTCGGGTTTCAGCCCCATGGAGACTTTCACCGATTTTCATCAGCGCCTCTGACAGCCTGCTGTGGTGCGGCTTCTTTTCTCATCTTGCTCCCATGTGCTGTTGATGCTGATGAACATACATTCAGAACAGCATCTGTGGAGTTTATTTTTATCCAGCTTGGCTTTGAAGAAAGGGAAGAAGAACATAGCCGTAGAAGATAGAGGGTCTAGCTGTGCCATTGAAAGAGCCAGAACTTTGAAATATTGAAAATAATAATATGTATCTGCATGTGATTTTTAGGAAAGGGTAAAAAACTCTCCTAAGTATTTTATAATATTCAGGAGGCAAAGTCATTATCAATGCATCAAGAAAGCCAGGCAAACTTGCATCATCCGATTACTTTCTACAAAGACGGAATTAATGCAGACATTACAGAAACCACGGGGCCCAGAAGAAGCGGGTTTACTGTAGTCAAGGTATTCTGTGGTTGGTAAACTCAGCCCAGGGCCAAAAGAAACTCGAAGGTTAGCAGAAATTGGCTCCAGTCTGCCTCTTGCTGCTGACTTCTGTATGTACCTGGATATTTAGTTCAGAAAACACTTATTGAGGATCTCGTATGTGACAGACAATGTGAAAAGTGAATCTAGAAAAGTAAAATACATCATCTCCTGTGTGAGTCACTGGATATGATTCTCATTGATACCCTTTTTAAACATAGCTTACTAATTCTGCAAATGATTATTGGATGCATATATAGATCAAAGAATTGTGTTATGAACCCTCCAGAGAAAGAAATACGCTGTTGTCTGTTCATAACTCAATAGAGAATTAAAGCTTGTACTCAAATATTTTCTGTGTATCTGAACATAAGGTAAGAGCTAGATAGGAAATATAAAAAAATAACTTCAGTGGTATTCCAGAGAATGAAGGGATGGTTTATAGATAAGAATATTGATGATTGCCTCGAGAAAGAGATGTGTTTTTTGCTCTCCACTAAAATATAGACATAATTTTAATATAAAGAGATGAAGTGGGGAGTGAGGATCCACAAAGATAAATTCATGGCAAAGATATCAAATGGAAGTGCAAAACAGAATTCAGCAATAACATATGGACCACTTGGATTGGCATATGGGGTTTATAAAGGGAGCAATGGAAAAGTCAGAAAAGTATTTTAGACAAGAAATTTCAATTCATTTTAATAGAAAGAAATGGAGCTACAGATCATAACTAGGCTCTTCTCAAGCCTCAGCTCAATCTTTAGATGTCACCACCTTAGCTTTAAATTACTATTATTCTACTGTCTTCTCTTTTTTATTCATAGCAACTACTAAATTAAAATATTTGGTGATATATTTACTTTTTTAAACTTTTCATTGTCTGCCTCTTGCTAATGCACTATAATCCATGAGGGCAGAAATATTGTCTCTTTTAGTATTTCATAACAAGCAGACAATATGACGCCTGGTAGCACGATGAGGAGACTCAATAAATATGCCTTGAATATTTACTGAAACTTCCTCCAAAGTAGCACTAGGTATACTGGATGAGAGCAAAGAGCCGAAGACCAGGCATGTTCCATTCACATGTAGTCATCAGTGCTGAGAGCCATAATCAGGAGTAGAATTGAAGAAGGATCAAATCAAGGAATTTTGAAAGAAAATTCAATGAAACAAGATTTGAGGAGCAAATAAATGAGAGAATAAAGGTATCTCTGGCTTCAGAGTAAACAGGCTAAGAAAATAAAGACCCCAGTAGGAGGAAAAAATGGACAGAGCCAGGAAACATGATGATTTAGGGAACAGGATAATGATTATGACTTTAGACATACTGTGTCTAAAGTGGTGCCAAGAGGTCTCAAGTGGGCATGCTCAACAGGCAGCTGGGAACTCCAGGATGAGTTTGCACAAGAGGTCAGGCCTGAGGTCAGGCCAGACAGAGGCATCTAGTCTGAGATTAATTTAATTTGCCAAAAAAAGTCAAAATTTTGTATTCCAATGTATGGCATCTCCAAGGATGAGTATAAGGAGAGTGTAGCAGAGGGTGAGAGTTAGAATCATGAGCAAAGTTGAAGGAACCCAACTGAAGCTCAGGCACTGAGAGAATTATAATAAATATGGCCCTGGATTAATCATCTATAGTTGATAACAACTTGCAATGAGAATATCCTCTAATATCCCCACCTGTCCAGCCCTGATGGTCATACCTTGCTCTCACCCTATTTATTTATTTATTTATTTATTTATTTATTTATTTATTTATTTATTTATACATACTAGGGATTGAATCCAGGGACATTCTACCTCCAAGCTACATTACTGGCCCTTTTAATTTTGAAACAAAGTCTCACTAAGATGCTTGGGCTGGGCCTCAGACCTGCCATCCTCCTGTCTCAGCCTCCCAAGTACTGGATTACAAGAGTGCACCACTGCACCAAACTCTCACTTATACTTTAACAAGCACCAACTGCTAAGATCTAACATATGCACTACAGTAGATGAACCAATCAATAAATGGTTGGGGACTTTAGTTACTCCACAATCACCTCTGGCTTTCCCAAACCATTCCTTGAGAAGCGCACAATCTCAATCAAACCCCCAGAGCTTGCCATATAAATGCAACTTCCACAAATAAAATTCTGTGATGCCAACCTTCCAACCTGATTGCTACTCCTGCTGGTCTAGTACATGGGAACTCTGAGCTGTAGCTGTAGCACACTGAGTGTATCCTTAGCTAGACAAACCCAGGGGGCTGTGAGAAGGAGCAATCCCTATCTGGTAATGATCTGCGACTTTACAATTGACAGAGGTAAGATGGCCTTATTGATCATTTTCCTAAGAGACAACCTAACATCAACTGGTCTGAGGATGCACATGTCTTTTAATTGAGCTTTTAGTGGTAATAGAGTTTCCTTTGATGCAGGGTTAGGACATGGGTCACCTGTGGTCCATTCTAACTAATTTCTAGAATGAGTCATCTATTTTTTTTCTCCTCATTCCCTCTATTTTTGAGAGAACAGTGAATTCTCATAATGGAGACCACTTAAAAGGAAGCTTAAATTTGATCATCCAGAAAAGGCAAAAGGATTGTCATGCAGGAGACATAGGGGTGGTGGATGAATTTCATCTTGAAGGCAGGCAACTATGAAGTCTCTTCAAGATTCCTTCTAGGATAACTTTTTCTAGGATGATAACTTTTTAATGGGAAGTGATAAATCTTTAGAAATTCTTTTTAGTAATTAGGAAGTTAATAAATCAAATTGACAGTACTAATCAATAACTAAAACCATAGCATTGACCTCGTATTTGAAACAAGAGGATTTGTTGTAAAACACACAAGTATTTTACAGTATTTTGAAGCTCTATCCCACATGACAACAGTTCAGAGTCTTGTTAGGCTACAATCAATTATTTTCCTAGATTTAACTAGTATTATTCCAGGGATAGCAAAATGCCAGCCTGTAATCAGAGAGTTTCAATAGCTAATCAGAGGTTATAATTGAGGAAAATCAGGGTATGGCCTGCTTTTGACAAGGAATGATACTTTGCTTTTAAATTTTACAGAGGTGATAAAAATAATTTAGAGAAGTTTTTAGCACCTCTTTCAAACGGAACTTAGGAAATATCAACTTATTATTCTTAAGAACACTTTCAGTGGAAGTAGAGGAGAAAGCAATTATTGGGCTGTATAGTTTATAGATTCAGCAGAGGAAATGCTATGTGCACAGCTTCTTTTCCAAAATAGCTCACTCTATTCAAGTTCATGCAAGCACTCTGGAAATTATCATTAAGCTACAAAACCTATACTGGGAATTCTAGTGATAAAAGCACCAGGCTTGGGGTCAATGCCAAGTTCAGTCCTGATTAGAACAGTACCTTGGATAAGTCACTTCATCTCTCTGTAAAGTGAGGAAGCATTTCCACAAAATATTTTTCAACCTCAGCACTATTTACATTTGGGGCTGCATAATTCTTTGTTGGGGATGAGGCTGACCTATGCTTTCGAGAATATTTAGCATTTCGGACCTCTATCCCCTAGATGCTAATAGCAACCCCCAGCCCATTATAGCAATAAAAAACACCCTTCGTCTCCATCCATTGCCTGGCAAAGAACTAGTATTTAGACCTAAAACACCCACTTTCTCATCTCTTTTTCTCTCGTTTTGCCAGATTTAAACAATGGGGGATGTGATCCTCCATAAAACCAAACAAAATGTGTTATATAGACACACAATGGGATGCAATTTAACCTTTAAAAGGAGCGAAATGCTGATAAATGCTTTACCACTGATGAGCCTTGAGAATACAGTGCTAAGTGAAAGAAGCCAGACATAAAAAGACAAGTATTTTGTACTACTGCACACGAAGTAGCAAGAACAAGCAAATGCCGAGGGACAGAAAGTAGAATCTGGATTGCCACCAGTTAGAGGAAGGGGTAATGGAGAGCTATTGCTTAATAGGTACAGAATTTCAGTTTGTTACAGTGAAAAATTTCTGTAGATGGACAGTGGTGACAGCTGTGCAATGTGAACATACATCATGCCACTGAGCTGTATGTAAAATTTTATGTTATGTATATTTTATGAGAAAAATATGGAAGATGTGAAAGCAAAGGTAAAATAAGATAGCTGTTGGTCTGAAAGCATGTGTAAGAAACAGCAGTTGTCATGTACACAACTGTAAAGGAGAGAAGTACATTCAACTGCTTCTGAAAGAAGCATGATAAACTGTTTTAAAGGCAAAGGCAGGTGATATCTTCTTTGGGCTGAGAAGTATTAAAAATGAGATTATACAATTTTTTGTAATCCAACAGTATGTTGGATATAGTCATATGTGCATGTGTGTTTGTTTATTTTATTTTATCTTATTTTGGTACTAAGGATTGAATCCAGGGGATTCTACCTCTGAACCACAATGCCAGCCCTATTTTATTTTTATTTTGAAACAAGGTCTCTGTAATGGTTTAGATTTAGAATGTCCCTTGAGGACACACAGACACAAGGTAGCAATGTTGAAAGTAGGGCTTGGCTGCTAAGAAGGGGTCCCTGGGGATGTGGCCTTGGAAACTATATATGGTTCTCTCCTCCTTCTAGTCTGTCTCTCTCTGCTTCCAGCTTCTACAATATAATAGGGGAGCTTTGCGCACTCCCTCAGCTTCCTGTTGCCATGCTCTGAGCTTCAGCCTCTAGCCTCACATGGACTGAACCCAGAATCTCCAGAATAGTATGAGCAAATAAATCTTCTTTCCTCTAAACTATTTGGTCAGTAGTATTGGATTATGGCACTGAGAATGCTAACCAAGACAGTCTTGCAAATTTTCTGAGGGTCTCACCAATTTGCTGAGACTGGCCTCCAATGGGAGATCCTCCTGTCTCAGCTTTCCAAGTACTGGGATTATAGGTATGCACCATCATGCCTGGCAAGTGTAGTCATTTTTAAAATGACATACTAGTCTGTAGGTGAGTAAGCCTGCTCTAGGAATGCTACACAAAGGATCTGAGGACCCAAAGGGCAGTGCCTAGCCTCTCTGAGTCCCTGAGATAAGTATGGCAAACTCAAGAAGTTCATTCAAGAGAGCAGGAAAAAAGAATATGGGAACAAATACCGGGACCAGTCATCTCCAGATATCAGCATGTAGGTTCTATGAGGGAGGAGCCTGGTGGGCCGTGTTCATTCTGTCATAGAGCAGGTTCCTAACAAGTCTCTGTTGAATGGACTAATTCTGCAAATCCATCTTTCTTACCTAGAGCTTCTATTAACTACTTGTCTCTACAAACTGTCACCTAAGACAGAGTGATTCATTCGGTTAAGTGTTCCTCGTGGAGGAACTACTTAATCTTAAGATAAATGGAAGTCTACTGACAAAAGAGGTAAAAGGGTTATTTGGGGCAGGGGATGGTATAAGAAAAGTCATGAAGCTGCGAGGCACGTGGGAAGATGAAGCCCACCACCCCTGGACCACTGGCCACGTGCTTGCTGAAAGTACATGGTAGGGCCAGATCCTGCAGGGTGTCACTTTTTGTCTCTAACCTTTGATAGCTCACCAACCACTTTGATAATTCAGAACAGATCGTATTATGTACAAATAGATTTGCTCCTTTATCAAGTAATAATATGTTCTTGCTATTTGATGTGCTTTGAATGTGTCCATGTTTTGTTTTAAATAAATTTACTAGGCTTTGAGGAATATTCTATTTTTTTAGTCTGTGCTGGATATTGAGATGCTAGAAAAAAATGTGAGAACAGAAGTAGCCACACTGCACTCCTCACTTATTTTTATTGGTGTATTGTAATCACACATCTTGATGAAGTTCAGGGTGGTAGAGGTTTACATGCACACGGCCCTTATTTAATCCTCTCCCAGTTTCCACCCTATTCACTCTCCCTTTCCTCCTTTCCATGCTCAGCAAGTGATTGACTTTGAAAAGTTTGTATATGTACATCATGTCAATTGAGGTTTTTATCTCTTCCCCCCTCCCATCTCCTTCAGACTGGTCTCCTTCACTCATCTTAGGTTTCTCCTCCCTTGTCTGGAGAATCTCTATGTCTCATTTTCTTCCTAGCTTCTGAATATTGCAGAGCACATCTGACTTTTTACTTTTTGTGACTGACCAATCTCATTTAGCATAATGTTCTCTAGTTCTATCCATTTCCCTGCAAATGACACAATTTTGTTCTTCTTTATGGCTGAGTAAAACTCCATTGAATGGAAATCATTAAAAACACAAACAGCAAATGCTGGTGAGGTTGTAGAGAAGTAGGAACTCTAATACATTGTTGGTGAGATAGTAAACTAATGCAATCACTTTGGAAAACTATGTGGAGGATCCTCAGAAGAATGGGAATGAACCTATCACATGACCCAGCAATATTACTCCTAGGTATCTACCCAAAAGAATGGAAACCAAATAACCAGAGGAATGCATGCAATATCTACATTTATAGCTGCACAATTCACAATTGCCAAACGATGGAACCAGTCAAGATGTCCATCAATAGATGAATGAATTACATGCCTCACTTTTAAGATGAGAATATTAATACCACTTTCTACACTTGTGAGGATTAAAACAAATGATAAAACTTTGTCATAATGCCCAGTAGGCAGTTAATGTGACATGCAAGATGGTTACTACTAATGTTCTTATAAAACAAAATTACAGTTGATCCTCTTTACATAGCACAATCAAGACTAGTAGTGAATCAATAAAGTTCAATACGCAGGAAATCACTAAAATGATACATACAGATATCAAATATTCTATTTTAACTGAAAAAGATAAATGTTTACTTGCAAAACTTTCAATAGGATCAGAAATTTTTCTTTGAGGCTGGGTCTGATGATTGGCATTTTAGATTACCCTTTTGGCATAAACTACTCACTTCATATTTCCAGTTTCAAGTTCTTTAAAGTAAGCAAGAAGAATTTAAATATCTCTGACAAAGCATTCTGAACATAGAATCTGTCTAGATTTTTACAGTACTCAGTGGCTTGCCAACACTTAATTGGACAGCTCCCCATTTCCAGAAGTTTCCCTTTATTGATACTTAAAGTTTTCAACTTATATTTCAGAGTAACACAGGGGAGAGAAACACTTTTTCACAGTAATATTTTACTGGCTTCCAAAATATTTTAAATTATAGTAAGCTACAGTTCTTGCAAACAGGTTGGCCTGTTTGGGGATGAACACAGTTGACTCCATAAAGTTTACAACTCAATTAGTAAAAGCAGCAAAAAGCAGACCTGAGCCATCTATGACCAGTCACCACAGTGGAGTGGTACATGGTTGTGGTCAGGATGATCTTGGTCTGGGATTCAGATTGTGATCCCTTTCCCCACCAGAATGAGTGGCCATAGGAAGCTTGTAAGGAAGGCAGGATCTGGGGCCCCATCCCAGCTCTACCAAATTAGATATGATTTTCCAGGTGAATTTCACACACAGTACAATTTGAGAAGTTTCCCAAACTTTCAACAACAAGATTTTGACAGGTGTTAAACTAAATATACCTTAGAATTCCTTGGGGGTCTGTTTTAAATTCCTGGAAGCTGCGGTCTTGGTCTTGATTGATTACGTCAGAATTTTAGGGGGTAGCAATTACATGTTTAAAAACAAAACATAACACCTCACCAGGAGATTCTAGAGTACAGGTAAGGTTAATTTGTTCTCAAACCTGAAATGTAGCAGAATCCTTTGAAGGACCTGTTAAACCAGATTGCTGGCCCCTCCTCAGTTTCTGTGTCTGCAGGTAAAGGGTAAAAACTAGTGATGCTTATAACCTTGGTCCAAAGTCCCTACTTTGAGAATCCTGGCTTTGAGAATCTCAGCCTAAAAGAATGAGCACTCATTTTAATCTGGTGCATTTAACATTAGTGGCCTGATTCAGTAGGGTTATTTAAAACAGCTTCAGTCTGTTGTGGTGCTTTAGAAGTTAGGAACTTCAACCATCAAATACTCTTAGCATTTCGTTTTTCAAAAGGGGGAGAGAGGGGGGGAGGGAAGAAGAGAGGGACAGAGGGCGAGAGAGAGAGAGAGAGAGAGAGAGAGAGAGAGAGAGAGAGAGAGAGAGAGAGAAAGAGAAAAGAAAGGGAGAAATGTACATGTTGAACACAATTGTTGAAATTTTGCTTTTTTTTTTTTTTTGTACTAAGAACTGAACCCAGGGGCATTCTACCTTTGAACTACATACCCAGTTCTATTTTTATTTTTATTTTTTTATTTTGAAGCAGGGTCTAAGTTGCTGAGGGTCTTGCTAAGTTGCTGAGGCTGTCCTTGATCCTGCAATCCTCCTGTCTCAGCATCCCATGTACTGAGATTAGAGGCATGCACCACTGAGTTTGGCTATGTTGGAGTCTGAGTGTGTGTAAAATACATCCTCATCAAATTGATCTCATTTTCTGAGCCATCACTCCAAAGCCTTTCTTCCTCCTCTGAAATGTAATTGTTCTTGGAAATTTCTGAAAAATCAAATTTGGATAAGTTCAAGTCCCCTGCATTTTTATGTGGGAATTATTTCTGAGTACAGACCCATTTCTTCATGCTATCAAAGGTATAGAATTCCAAAGGAGTTGCTGAAATACTCAAAGGGTTTGCACCAACTTCGCCTGCAGAATGTGCTGGACCTCAGGTTGCATAACCACAGAAACCATCTAAATGACTTTTTAGGCATGCTTCTGTTTTATAATCCTGCCAAACCTTGCCTATGTTAAGCCTTGTGAATACTTCTTTGGGTCTTGATTCTAGCAGTTGGCTAACTTGTCTGGCAAACAAACATCCACTAATTTCTAATCAAAATTCAATGAAAAGTAGCAATATAGTTTAAGGACAGTCTAATATACAGAGAATTCTTGTTGAACATGAACTAATCCCATTTTATAATGGGGACAACATTGCAAAGGTTTGTCCTGTACTTCACATAGATGTACAGCACAGCCACTCGGGGACTTTTCTTACCACATCTGCACATGTGGAAGTGAAATCAGCTTGGCTATATTTGCTACATTGCAGCAAGGTAAACCCAAGCAAAATCAGAGTAATCAGGCAGGGACTGAGAACAAGCGCTTTCTTTCCTGATGGTTAGAGAGCTGATTGTTGGTAGCTATCAGTCATACACTTGAATTCTCGCTCTGGGCTCTGCTTGTGAGTCACGTGGTATATCTAAATGCCATGTAGCATGACTAAAGGAATCCAAGGGAAAGAAACACTTGCTGGTGGTGCCTAATGATAGCAGCTCTGCTGAGTTGACTGTGGCTATGATCTAGAGAAGCCAGTCACATCAGTGACAAGCAGCCATTTCTACACTTTGCTGCTCCAGGGCAAAGCAGGTGAGGAGCCAGGAGGTAACAGAGAAAATAAGTCGCTTGGTCAGAATCACAAAAATGCCCAGTAGCTGACAGGTTTGGCAGAATCAGAGTCTGAAAGTGTAGGAAGTCTACATAGAGCAGAGGAGCATCAGGAAAATAACCCAGGAGTGAGCAGGACCCCTGGAGGGACACTCAGCCATACTCACTGCCTTTCTTCCCTGGAGCAGGGATGATAGAAGCTCTGGATGCCTTAAATAGAGTCATCTCTGGAGGATGAGAAGCAGTCCTGAAAATCAGAGTATCCTAACTTCAGAGGCCTTTCATCCTGGAAAAAGGCCTCTGGAAATCCACATTTTATGTGTAGGAAGACTTTCCCCAAACTGAGACAGAGAGAGAAAGAGCAAAAGTGGGAGACTGACTTGAAAAATCCACTGGAGAAGTTACAGAGAAGTGTCAACTCTCATGCCAGTGTCCTGAGGTTTCGAATGAACTGTCAAGATCTTATAATCCCCTACTCCTCCCCACCAAGGACCCAATTATCCACTCTGTTCTCTGGGATCTGAGCTACCGTGTTGTATGATTTCATTTCACATCAGCAGGAAGTACCAAGGAGCTTTCCTAGAAGTGTAGAAGTGGGGATACTTGTTTTTAGACTAAAAATATCTCCACAGAAGGATAGTCCAGTTTTCTGTTCAGACTCCCAACATGCCCTGGACCGCCTGCATGGACACTGGTCTTCCATTTGCCTCTGCACAAATGTCCTCTGGCTTGAGGACTTGAATGTGTGCTCCAAAGAGCACACAGTCAGATTGATAAGCACATGCCTCCTCGCTCCCTGAAGCTGCAGCTCCATACCTGCTTGCTCTTCTCTTCCCCTGTTCACTTGTCACTGCAGCTCTGACTGCCCTCTCACTGGCTCAAACACTTTTTTACAACTTAGCCCCAGATTCTTGTTTCATAACCTAGTTCCCTGAGAACCAGAAACATTACTTAGTATTGCATGGACTTTGCAGCTTACCAGCCTGAGTTTAAACCCATCTCTGCCAATTTCTTATTGAGCAACCTTGAGCAGATTAGGTAAACTCTCTTGTCTCAACCTCTTCCATCTGTAAAATGGGGCTAGTGTTATAACCTACCAAGCAGTGTTATAATAAAGGCTAGATGGTTAGTGTTGGTAAAGGGTTCACAGTGATCACACTGCAAGCTTTCTCTAGATGATAAATGTATCCCAGTCCCTTCTTGGACATTAATGCCCTATAATATGCCTTTATCTTATTCTAGACTTAGGCTATCGTTTTTTATTCTCCTCACTTTAGAGTCTTCTACTAACAATGGCAATTACAGCTCAAGACCATTTCTGAAGTTTTCAGTTCAAGGAAATCTCCAATATATTTTGGTACATTTCCCCTAGAATCCCAAAGACAAGCTTATTAAGATAACATTGTTTTATCACACTCTGAACATATTATACCAAGTGCTTCAATACCACTTTTGAGACGGTTATTCTAAAAGAAGATCCAAACAGGTCATTCCAGAGAACCATGCTCCTAATATTGATGATACCAGAAGGCCATTCTTGTCTTTAGGTAGCGAATCTATTTGTTTGGTCAAAACCATTTAACATTTTCAAAGAAGAAAGTTTGAACTGATCAGAAGTTCTCAGAGAGGAGGCAAATTCTAACACATTCAGTTCAGTTGAATGGCCTATATCCCATAAATCTAAACTATCTATTAAAAAGGACCAGGTATTAGATAGTACAGTGGGATTGAGTTATAGAGACCTTCATTTCAAATTCATTAGTCTGAAGTCAGTTCACTTTGAGAGGAAGCCTGGAAATCCATTTTTTTATGAGAACAAAAAAAAATGCATTTTCAGTAATTAGTGCTTATGCGAGTCTAAAGAATCATGAAAAATATATCCATTCATTTACACGTTGAGTGCAAAGCTAATACGAATTACCCCAAATGTTCCTATTAATCTGTTCAGGGCTTCTGTAAGAAATAGGAATAAAGATGAAAGCAAGTAAATAATAAAAAGAAAGAATACACAAAAATAAATTTAAAAATTGTTAGAACAAATAAATATTTAAACGGAAAGGACTGTACTTTATGTTCAGCTCCACCCAGAATATATACAGATGCCTGTGCTTGTCAGGTTGAATGGGATTGGGGCATTGGTGATGGAAACATAAATTAGACCCTATGAGTTACATCTGGTGTGGGAATCAAGGGACCTGAACTCTGATGGTGGACAACCCTTGGCTTTGGGATGCATGACAACTCATTCATTTCCATGCTTACACAATGGCAGGACTGTATCAGAGACTCTCTCCAACTTTGAAAAAACTATAGTCTCCAGTTACTTAAATACATGTAGAATGGGAGAGACGTTACCTGCATTGTAAGTATATGTTGATAATTGAAATGTAAACCTGCCATTAATAATTAAGTCAGCCTTGCCACACTAGGAGAGTCTATGAGATGTGTCTTTGGCATGTATTTGGGACCAACCGTATGTTAAACATTATTTGAACTTTGGGTAGTCAGTACTGCCCTCACATACAATCAAGATCCCTTCCTAAGTTGTTACAAGCATTACCACTATCATTAACTTGTGACTTCCAGTATATTACTCTGAGTCTATTTATATGTTGTTGCCTTTTATGTGCAGCTGTCTTCCTTAATAAACTGTAGGCTGTTGATAGATTTTGCTAAGCAAAATAAGCAAGCCTTAAATTCTGTCACTTCCTCTTGCCTAATAAAACCATCAAGGCAAAGTTTTCAAATTTGGAATGACTCCTGAATATATTCTAACGGGTTTTGTGCTTCATCTACTTAAGAGAACATCACAGGTAACCTTGACTTTTGTATCATGAATATCATCTTTCAAAAGTGATTTAGAATGGTCTTAAAAGAACTTTCCACCTTGGTCAGGGACTTAGAATTCCTCTACACTTTCTAATGCTTAGATTTCTACAATATTTATCATGCAAATAAAGGGACAGTTCACCCATGCAACTTAAACACTCAGATGACTCGATGTATAAGGAGCAGATAATCAGATGGCCCCAGACTCTGACTGCTTGGAAGACCCCCACCAATTATTTCTCTTATCAAAAAGGAGAGAATTGGAAAGAATAATGGATTTTGGCAATTAGTAAAAACAGGAATGCAATCAAACAAAACTGATAAGTGGAAACATAGCGAGGCTGGCGAAAACCCAGGTAAATTGCTAGAAATATATGCCAAGCTGCAAAGGTTAATAGTTAAATGCATTCATTACATTGCCATAAGAAATCATACCTTGATAGCAAAGCCTCAGAGGGCTAACATCAAAAAATTTCAAATAGCAGCTGTTATTACCTAAATGACTAAATGCCCCTAATAAAAATATCTGATAATCCAAACCCAATTAATTCAGAGCTCATTTTTTCTGGTCCCTTGCATTTCAAATTAACAAAGTTTTTACTCTACCTGACTGGTAAATGTTTCCTATCACATTCTATTTGCATCTAATTATTTCTTGAAGCACCAGACTTCAGTGGTCTATGGAGCATGGGTTATTATGGGCTTTCTTTACAGGTGAAGACATCAACATTGTCAGACTCACCTGTGTTCGTGGTCCACAGTATCATTGTCGCATGGTTATCAAATTTCACTACAAAATACAGATAATTGCCTTCTAATAAGAGATAATAAGCCATGTGGATATACCAGTGTATGTGTTTGGAACACCAACTAATCCCATTTGTATTGAGTATTTTCAAGGCCCTCCAGGCTCAGTAGCTATATTCTACAAGAATTTTTCAATGATTCCTGGCCTCCAAACTCTCAACATGTGTGTATATATTCAAGGTGAGGAATCTCCCCCCTCTTTCCCTACACACAAAATACTAGGATAATAAAGATTATATCACAGAGTTATTGAAGCCAGGGTTTTCTTATTCTGCATTATCCATCCTGATATCTATGACACTTCTTTAAACATAATAGCAAAACATAAGTATTTGTTAGGGAAATAAAACATGAGTGAAAATTTGTAAATGATAATTAAACAGTAAACATTGAAATGGCTATAAGGATTTAGAGAACATATAGATTACTACAAGTAGAAATATTCAATAAATGCTGTATGAAGCAGGAGGAAAAACCTGAATTGGTTCTTGAGACATATATAGATCTTGAGAAATTATATTTTATCAATGTAACTCAGTATTAAGTTATCACTATCAGAGACTATTAAACACTTTAAAATGCAAATAATAATTATACCAAACTCTTATATCTTGTGACCTTTTAATTTAGTAAATGGCACATGACACAAAACACACGACAAAGCACTATAACAGAGAACACATACATTGAATTGGAAGTCAGAAAGGGGCTTCTTGAAGGTTGTATTGGAGGAAGTCATTCAGTTTTGCCACTAAATATTTAATGGCAGAGAAGATGGATGGGGAAAAGATCATTTTAAGGTAAAATACAAGCAAGAACTGCTTCTTGCTAAAATCAAGAAATTACAAGTTTTAGAATTTCCAGTTGAGTAACAAGTAGTTTGGACTTAAATGTATTTAGCAACATAGTTTTTTTTTATCATTCATTTATTCATCCAAGAGACACTTATTGAATATGTATTATATCATACAAACTGTTCTAGGTATGAGAAATATGGTAGCCAACACAATAGGCTAGGTCCCCGAGTGAAGAAACAAAATAATTTCAGACAATCAGAAGTATTTGAAGAAGATGAATGAAGTAGGGTGAATTATCCCCCATCTCCATCCCTATTGTGTATTATTGAAGCTATTTGAGAATCACTGGGGCAGAGCCTCAACTTGGAGAAAAGTCATGAGACATAAGGCTTAAAAGATGGGATGTGCCCCAGAGAGTGAAGGCTCCTAAATGTCAGATATAGCCCATGGGCAATGATTTACAAGCAAGAAGGTGAAGATACCCAAAGCCATACTTTATTAGACTGTTGCTCAGTCCCTGTGGTCCAGAAATTAACCCTGGCCCTTGACTGTGTGCTACAAAGTCCACAATGTGATGCTTCCTTGGCATCTGAGCCAGCAGGCAATGTACTTGTTTCATCAAACAGGGTGTACAGCTGTTTGGGTTTTGTCACTCAAGCATTGAGTTGAGCTACATATGAATCAAACACAGTAGCACCATTAACTGGCTTTTGATACAGTGAAAATTGAACAAGCAAACAACCATATGATGGTGTTTGTTCACAGAGAGTTTGAGGAGCATTGCTTTATATTAACAGCTACTATTATTTGTTATGTGTTCAGAGCTTTACCTAGTTATCTCATTCTATCCTCCCCGAAAACTTGTGAGATAAGCACTGTAGTTATCTTGATTATGCAGCCATGTAGTGTTTAAATTAGCAAGAGGCGTGGTGCTGGGCAGAGTCAGAGCCAGGGTTGGAACTGAGTCCCTCTGACTCTAACATCTACAACTCTTCATCATGACCCTCCGCTCTATGTGTGCGTGTTTCACATTAGCCTGAGTTCTGTGACGTAAAAATCCATGACTTTCTTGTCTTTGTTCACTTATCACGTAGCACATAATACAGGCTTAGTCAACGTTAGTAGAATAACACAAAAAGAATAATATGGAAGAATTGTATAGCATGAAATAGGAGAAAAATGCTGAAGAAGAGGAAAGCATACTTAAAAAGTGGTGGTGCTGTCAGGAAAGTAAAAATAAATACCAAGTTAGTGCTGGTAGAATGGAGATGGAGAAGTCTTCTGAAAAACTGTGCCAAGGTTTTGGAACCTTCAGGATTTGGAAAAAGTTTTGATATAGAAATCAAGGAAAGAGGAGTGAAGGTTGATTCTAATGTTGGGAGTGGCTAGGAGGAGTAAACCAAGAGGAGGGAAGATTAAGAAAGGCATGTGGAACACCTCCAGAAAGATGTCCAGGTAGAAGATACCCAAGTGGAAGTGGAGCATGCTCAGGGTCTTAGCAATATGAAATGAAAGGGAGAACTAGGGAGGTGATCCTGAAGCTGCCCTCCACAAAGCTGAGAAAATGTCACCACTTGGTTATATCACAGAAAGGGGTATGGGGGGGGCAGGTGTGTATTATATGGGGATGGGGAATCCTCTCAACTCATTGTTTGTGTCCCTCACCCTGTACTAGTGGTCCCTAAAGATGAACTACTTTGTACTGTTTCTTATATATCCCAGCATGCATGAGAATTTGTTTTTTTTTTTTTT
>PVLC010023402.1:0-25694 GCA_004027655.1 Graphiurus murinus
TTTGGCGGTACTGGGGATTGAACTCAGGGGCATTCTACCTCTGAGCTACACCCCCAGCCCCATTTTTTATTCTTTATTTTGAAACCGAGTCTCACTAAGTTGCGGAGTGCCTCACTAGGTAGCTGAGGCTGGCCGCGAACCCGGATCCTCCAGTCTCAGCCTCCCGAATGCTGGGATTACAAGCGTGCGCCACCACGCCTGGCTTATATTTGTTTATTTTTAAGAGATTAATTTTTTATTGGTGCATTGTAATCATAAATCTTTGTAAGGTACAAGCTGGTAGAGGCATACATGCACACATCTCTCATTTAATCCTTCCCCAATTTCTGCCCTATTCCCTTCCCCATCCCTCTTTCTCATATTTGCACTTTATTTCAATGTTGATTTGACTTGGTTCACATCCTTCTTTTGTTTTGAATCTCATGTTCTTTGTGATTTCATTGCATTAATGGTTATGGCCATATTGTGAGTATGATATACATGTGTGTGTGTGTGTGTGTGTGTGTGTGTGTGTGTGTGTGTGTTCATATATATGAAGAACGAGGCAAAATTCTTGCTATCTTTTCCCATATAAATAGATTCATATTTTATTTACTTTTATATTCCATTGTGTCCACAGGGATTGTAGTTTTATGCATTGTTGTATTAGTTTCCCCAGAATAGGCCCACCGGGATGTTACTTCCTTTTCCATTCTAGTCATCTAATAGATGCCTAAAACATGCACCATTTAGTGAAAATTCTTAGGCTGAGAATCAACTTTGGCACCTGTGGTTTCTTATAATAGTGCCAGTAGCATTTCCTTTGGGAGCATGTCATATTATTTATTTCATGTACTTCATGCCAGCTCAATGACATATTTAAAAATATATTTAAAATTATTCCAGTCATTATTTTACTCCATCTATTTAGAATATTTAACTTGTCATTATTTTACTCAATATATGTAGAATATTTAACTAGTGCATTAAAAACAAATACACAACAGAAAATGTACAAAAATCAGGCTGCTGAAAATAAATATTTGAACTTGCTCTTTTCAAGAACTGAGATCCTTTACCAATATCACAATATTCAAGAAGATTATTAAATAGGTTAATAATTGTAGACTACTTAGAAATGTTGCACATAGAAAGTGTGATGTTGTTAGTAGTCATTTTGTTATTACACAATTTAAATTTAACATGGAATTAAGGGCAATTTGCAATACTAAATAACAGAACCTCCCATTTAATAACATAAAATGTCAATATCTAATGGTTACTAAAAAAATCTTATAGAAGCAAATGTTTAATTTTCTCTTGTTTCACTAGTTGAAAACATGACATTTTGGGTAATGTAAATTTTGAAGTCAGATAGAAATGAGAGAGAAACTGGAAGAAACAAATACTGTCTAATAAGAGGAGACATGGATTGCCAAAGGCTCCAGTGAGGAAGACAAGGAGGATATTACATGTTCTGAATGCTCAGTGTTTTGGTCAGCATTCTCATAAAAATGGGCAAAGGATCTAAATAGACACTTCACAAAAGAAGATAAACAAATGGCCAATAAATGTATGAGGAAATGTTAAACATCATTAGTAATCAGAGATGCAAATAAAAACTACCTTGAGATTTCACCTAACACCAATTAGAATGGCAATCATCAAAAACACAAACAATAACAAATGCTAACAAGGGTGTGGAGAAGTGAGAACATTAAAACATATTGTTGGTGGGATTACAGATTAGTGTAACCACTTTTAAGCAGCCAAGATGTCCATCGACAGATGAATGGATTACAAAACTATGGGATATGTACATAATGGAATTTTACTCAGCCATAAAGAAGAAAATCATGTTCTTTGCAGGGAAATGGATGCAACTGGAAAACATTCTGTTAAGTGAGATTAGCCAGTCACAAAGAGTAAAGAAGCATATGTTCTCCCTAATATGAGGATGTTAGGGAGAAGATGGGGCATAAGAGGATCCCGAGATGAAAAAGTAGAGACCCTCGATAAACAAAGAAGTTGATTTAACCGAAGGGGATGGACAGGGGGTGGGAGGAGGACATCTTAAGGCGGATGATGTACTTACACAATTATATCAAGGTCACTCACTGAACTGAACTTGAGAGGGATGGAGGGTGAAGGAGTGGGGTGGGAATTGGGGAAGGGGTCAGATGAGAATTGTGTGCAAATATGTTGTTAACAACTTGTACTTAACAAAGATATATGCTACAATGCACGAGGTAGGCCTTTCCTTGACCCACCTACCGGCTTCCCTAGGTCGGAGGGGTCATATTTGACCAAGCAAGGTCAAAGCCTGTGAGTGCCAAATGCCAGGTGACATGAGCGGTCCCTACAACACTTTGGAAGATTTCAGGGGTTCAGTCCATGTCAAGCTGGTTACATCTGTGAATCTCAGGCAACGGTGACAGGAAGAAGAGAGAGGAAGAGAGCAACTGATCTGCTTTCACATCATGGAGGCCAGAAGCAAGAAAGAACTAGCAAGGGGATCCAAAGACACAAGCAAAATCCTCAACACCACACCCCCATGGACTTACATACTCTAACCACACCCTGCCTGCATAGGTTAGCACCTAGAAAATCTATTACAATGAAATTATTCTTTGATGTAATTACAGCCTAATGATTTAATTATATCAACTCTGAATATCAATATATGGGTTCTTTCAGAGGACATTTTATATCTAACTATAACACCCAGTATGTGATGAACATAGCATTATGCACTTGCAATCAAATATTTCATGTGAACTGAAAGTGGTAGCTCTGAAATATGATTATTAATATAAATATTGCTAGATTATAAAATTGAAGTAAGAGTGATTAAATGTCCAACATAAAACTGCTTGTATGTGGCAAGATTATAAGTTGAAACAAGGTCATTATTTTATTTATTTATTTATTTATTTATTTTTATTATTTGTGCATTTTAAGCATACATCTTTGTTAGGTACAAATTTATAATGACATATGTGTCCACATTTCTCATTTGACCCCTTCCCCAAATTCCCACCCTGCTCCCTCACCCTCCCTCCCTCTCAAGTTCAGTTCAGTGAGTAACGTTAATGAACATTAGGGTGCCCCCCCCCCCCGTCGATCCCCTTCAGTTAAATCAACTTCTTTGTTTATATAGGGTTTCTCCTTTTCCATCTAGAGACCCTCTTATGCCCCATCTTCTCCCTAGCATCCACATATTAGGGAGAACATATGCTTCTTTACTCTTTGTGACTGACTGATCTCACTTAGCATACTATTTTCCAGTTGCATCCATTTCCCCGCAAAGAACATGATTTTCTTCTTCTTTATGGCTGAGTAAAATTCCATTGTGTACATATACCATAGTTTTGTAATCCATTCATCTGTGGATGGACATCTTGGCTGCTTCCATAGTTTGGCTATTGTGAATTGTGCAGCTATAAACATAGATACACATGCATTGGTCTGATAGTTTGGTTTTCATTCTTTTGGGTAGATAACCAGAAGTGGTATTACTGGATCATATGGTAGGTTCATTCCCATACGTCTGAGGATCCTCCATACTGTTTTCCAAGGTGGTTGCACTAGTTTGCAATCCCACCAACAATGTATTAGGTTTCCCACTTCTCCACATCCTCGCCAGCAATTGTTGTTGTTCATGTTTTTTATGATTGCCATTCTGATTGGAGTTTGGTGAAATCTCAAGATAGTTTTGATTTGCATCTCCCTGATTGCTAATGATGTGGAACATTTCCTCATACATTTATTGGTCATGTGTATTTCTTCTTTTGTGAAGTGTCTATTTAGATCTTTTGCCCATGTTTTTAATTGGGTTATTTGTTTTCTTGGCTGTGATTTTCTTGAGATCTTTGTATATCCTAGATATTAGACCTCTATCTGTAGAGTAACTGGCAAAAATCTTCTCCCACTCTGTAAGCTCTCTGTTGAGGTTCTCTTTTTTCATTTTTTAAATTTTATTATTTTTTCAGCATGGATTTTTATACATTTCTTGAGTACAACAGGGTTACATAGACATTTATGACATCAATCATTGTCAGAAAACAAATAGCACCACTTCTTTGTTTTACACGTATAGCTCACATTCTTAATATAGCCTGGTCAAGCATATTTTCAAGAGTCATAAAACCATAATCCTTTAGGGTCATATATTTACTTTCTAAGAAGTGGGAGGGTCTTTCATCGACAAATCTTAGGAGCAATCTCCAGACTTTGAAACGCTGATGTAGCCATAGCAGAAAAATCAGTATAATTACTCATATATGCAGATAGCAACTGCCTGGGGGGAGAGGGCCCAGCTGGGCTCCCACAACTCCCCCATTTTTATTTTAAAATGCACTAAGGACTGTGACTGTCTTAGGTTGTTGCTTAATCTTACCCGTCACGGGTCTCGATGAGTCATTCAACGAGCCCTGTCTTAGGTTGATATTGCCCTGAGAAAATCAAACCTGTCATTGACTACCAGGCCCTGTGCGAGGCAGTGCTTGCATTTTTATTCCATGTAAATCTGCTTGTATACTAATATAGCATTGATCACAAGGCATACAAGAAGTGGTAGAATGCAAAGACCTAGAATGACTATTGCTGCTAAGCCAATAACTCCTTCCAGCAAGGAGGTAAACAACAGCCAGGTAGGCACCAAGGATTGAAGCCGATCTACAAACGTCTTAGCTGTTTCTGCCACTTTAATAGAGATGGGCTCCCAATTACGTAGATCAAAAATCTCCTGGTAGCCGGGAGTGGTGGCGCACGCTTGTAATCCCAGCATTCGGGAGGCTGAGACCGGAGGACCCGGGTTCGCGGCCAGCCTCAGCTACCTAGTGAGGCACTCCGCAACTTAGTGAGACTCGGTTTCAAAATAAAGAATAAAAAATAGGGCTGGGGGCGTAGCTCGGAGGTAGAATCCCCTGAGTTCAATCTCCAGTACCGAAAAAAAAAAAAAAAAAATCTCCTGGTGTAACCTTAAAAAATCCTTTTTTTTCATCTTTCCCTTATTTGGTGCATTGTAATCATACATCTTTGTTAGGTACAAGCTAGTATAGGTAAAGACATCCATGCTCACATTTCTCATTTAACCCTTTCCCAATCCCCGCCCCATTCCCTCTTCCTCCCTCTTTCTCAAGGTCAATTTAGTGATTGACTTTGATGTGTTCATGAAAGTACATCATGCTCATTAAGGTGCCCCCCCATTACCTTCTGTTAAGTCAAATTCTTTGTTCACCTTAGGTTTCTCCTTCTTCATCTGGAGTCCCTCTTATGTCCCATTTTCTCCCTAGCTTCCACTTATTAGGGAGAGCATTCAATTTTTAACTTTTTGTGACTGACTAATCTCACTTAACATAGTGTTTTCCAGTTCTATCCATTTCCTTTCAAATAATATGATTTTGTTCTTCTTTATAGCTGAGTAAAATTCCATTGTGTACATATTCCATAGTTTTGTAATCCATTCATCTGTTGATGGAGATCTTGGCTGGTTCCATAGTTTGGCTATTGTGAATTGTGCAGCTATAAACATAGATACACATGCATTGGTCTGATAGTTTGGTTTCCCTTCTTTTGGGTAGATACCCAGTAGAGGTATTGCTGGATCATATGGTAGGTTCATTCCCATTCGTCTGAGGATCCTCCATACTGTTTTCCAAAGTGGTTGCACTAATTTGTAATCCCACCAGCAATGTATTAGGGTTCCCACTTCTCTACACCCTCACCAGCATTTGAAACAAGGTCATTATTTTAAATTAATAAATACACTACTTCATATCAGCTGAGACTTAATAATGCATAATTTCTTTTCCGTTATGTATACAGTAAAATAAATATGTTCATTATTGTATCAAATAGTCTCATGTGTTCATGTACTCATTTAGCAATAATCATTAGACAATGTAAAGGTAGCTATTATGAAATAACTATTTATAATAACAGTGGCCATTTATTATGTTTCTGTCTTTTTATGTATTCTATTTTCTCATCAAATCTGTAGTTTGGGATTGGTTTGGTTTGGTTTGATATTGGGGATTAAATCAATCCAGAAGTGTGCTGAGTTTTCCTCCCAACCCTATTTTTATTTTCATTGTGTTTTTGTTTTTTATTTGATTATTTGTTTGTTTGTTTGGTTGGTTGGTTGATTGGTGTTTTTGTTTGTTTATTTTTAGAAACAGGCTCTTGATAAGTTACTGAGGGTTTCACTTAATTTCTGAGGCTGACTTTATACCTGTGATCCTCCTGTTTAACCTATAGCATAGAGAGACTATAGGTATGCACAACCATGCCTTGAAAAATCTTTAGTTTCTTAAGAAATCATTTTAATGTTGATGAATCTGAAACAGCACAATTAAGCTAGAAAATTATAAAATCAAATGCACTCCAAGATCTCATTGACTGTAAACTCTAAGTAAACTGTAATGAAGATATAAAAATAAATAATCCTTTGTAATTTTATATTAAGTATGATGAAATTAACTTAGGACAAAAAATATTTGGCCTATAGGGAAGTGGTAGTTTTCTCCAAAATATATATGCATTTTTATGAGCATAGATAAGAAGTAGACAAAAAAATCCCCTATATATTCCTTTTACTGGCATTTGCTTAAACAATATTCATAAGTTTATGCTGAGGCATACCGAAATATATGTGCATCAGTCAAAAAATGGTATTGGAAAGGTTTATCATTCAGAGCAGGCTCATTACATTAACAAAAGTCTCATTGCTCTAGAAAAGGAGAGGTTGGTGATTTTTATGCTAGTTTTTGTTGTTGTTGTTGTTTGTTTGTTTTTAATTGCTGCATTGTAATCCTACATCTTTGTTAGGTACAAGCTGGTAAAGGCTTACATGCACACATTTCTCATTTAATCCTTCACCAGTTCCTGCCCCACTCCCTTGCCCTACCTCCTTCAGATTCAGTTTAGTGATTGACTTTGATACGTTTGTGAAAGTACATCATGTGCATTAGGGTGTCCTCCCTCCCCCATCACCTTCAGTTCAGTCAACCTCTTTGCTCATCTAAGGTTTCTCCTTCTTCATCTGGAGTCCCTCTTATGTCCCATTTTCTCCCTAGCATCGCATATTAGGGATAGCATATGATTTTTTACTTTTTGTGACTGGTGAATTTCATTTAATATAATGTTTTCTAGTTGTATCCATTTCCTTGCAAATGACATGATTTTGTTCTTCTTTAGCAGAATAAAATTCCATTGTGTACGTATCCCATAGTTTTGAAATCCATTCATCTGTTGATGCACATCTTGGCTGGTTCCATAGTTTGGCAATTGTTAATTGTTCAGCTATAAGCACAGATACACATGAATCAGTCTGATAGTTTGGTTTCCATTCTTTTAGGTAGATTCCCAGAAGTGGTATTGCTGGATCATATAGTAGGTTCATTCCCATTTGTCTGAGGATTCCCATTCTTCTGAGGAAGAAAACAAATAACCCAATCAAAAAATGGGCAAAGGACCTAAATAGACTCATCACAAAAGAAGAAATACAAATGGCCAATAAATCCATGATAGGTTTATAATAAATAACAAGAGGGATTTCTTTTACATACAATGAAGATTCTATTCTTAGTCTATCTAGTGTGAATGTCACTGCTTATAATCTGGAAGACCCCATCCCCTAACACTCTATCTAGGTAGGGAGATGATGAGAAGAAACAGAATATAGTATCTTATGTTAAATTATGTTAGTTAGGTTGGAAATGTTCAAAGCTATTTCTGCCTATAGTAGCTTGACCAGAATCCTGATGATGTTCTCATAGAAAAATGGGAAAAAATTCAACATAATAGGCTGTAATATTTTCCAAACAGGTAATATATTACATTATTATTATTAGAGTAATTCCAATGATGTGGATCATCCCACATCATTTTCCTAATATGGCCCATATGTCATATAAGAGGATATATAGGCATAAGATTATTGAAAATAGAATCAATAATCCTGAAATTTAGAAATAGGGTATAGAATGAAAAAACATATGTGGGAGCTTGTGTAAGTCAGCTTTTTGTTGACACCAAAATACCTGACATAAACAAATTAAAGGAAAAAGATGTATTTTGGCACATGGTTCCAGAGGTTTCAGTCCATGGTTGGCTGTCTCCATTGTTTTGGGCCTGACATGAGGCAGAACATCATGACCAAAGGTCCTGATGAAATGAAGCTTTTAATCAATGAATAAGGAGGAGGAGAAAGAGGAGGAGGAGGAGGAAGAGAAGAAGAAGAAGAAGAAGAAGAAGAAGAAGAAGAAGAGAGAAAGGTATATAGCCCCCAATGACCCACGTCCTTCTACTAGGTCCTACCTCTTACACTTTCTACCACCTTCCAATTCAAATTATAAATCCCTTGCAATACTTCTACATTTAGGGACCAAGCCTTAAAACTATGAGATTGAAGGACACTTTATATCCAAACAATAGCAGAGATAAAACTGATTAATTTTCAAACCATATATATGATTAATTGTCAATATCCAAAATACATAAAGACCTCAATAACACCCACACAAAAACTAATCCAAAGTAGATAAAGATGCTGAACAGGCATTTCTCAAAAAAATATAATAGCTAGCATATATAAAAACATTTCACATAGTTTGTCATTAGGGAATGAAAACTAAAAACCACAATTAGATATATACTCATACCAATTTAAATTACTGTTATCAAAAAAGTGGGAAAGTAGTCTTAGTAAGGATATGAAAAGGATCCCTATTAAACTATTAGTAGAAATGTAAATTCCTATAGCGATTATGAAAAACAAAAATGTAGTATTTTTGCAAAAATTAAAAATAGAACTGCAAAAAATATTTCAAATAAATGAGGACCCACACCAGTAGAATCCTGGAACGGGATTGGGAGAGGTAGATAAAAAGTGTAAAAGGAGGCTTGATGAAGAAAACACTTCAAATAATGTTTTGTCTATATATGAACATATCACTACTAATCTCACTAATATGTAAAGAAAAGAGAGGGAGGAATGGGGGGAAAACATACCAAGTACTAATGCATGGATGTTTGTAGTTCTTTGAGTTTCACTATGATGTTTAATTATAATGCACCAATAAAAGTATATTAAGAAATAGGACTACTAAAATTGTCCAGCTATATCTCTACTGGTTATATATACAAAAGGATTAAGGAATTAAAATCAGTATGTGGAAGACATATCTGTACACTCATGATCAGTGAGATATGATTCATAATATCCAGAATATGGAATCAGTTTAAATGTACATTAATGGATGAATGATAAAGTATAATATACATGTACAATTGACTTTCCATGTTCAAAAGTTCTTTATTCACAGAATTTTATCTCTGCACATGCCATCCTACTTCTACCCCACTCCCGCCTCCTCTTTCCATTTAGTGACCATGAAAAAAAGAGTACAAGAAACAGAAGCTTCTAACTATTTAACTATATTAACAAATGTACATAGGGTATAAGGTATATAAGCATTCATTCTATGTTAGACACAGAAAAACTGTTTTATAGTTTTGAACTAAGATGTCCCCAAAAGATTCATCACAGAAAAACTCTGTTTTATAGTTTGGAAGTAAAATGCCGCCCAAATATTCATCTTGAGGAACCTTAAAGAAATGGGACTTAGTAGGGGTCTCAAGTCACCAAGGGCATGCCTTCAAAGGGGATTTTGGCACATCAGACTTCTTTCACTCCATTTGTGTTCTGCCCCCTGCCATAGCATGGTGTTTTGCCATAGGACCAAAGCAATTTGGCTAACTGGCTGTGGATGGAAACTCCCAAAACTAAGAGCCTAAATAAACTCTTTATAAGATGATTATCCTTATTTTATTACAGTAATTGAAGATGTCTAACATTCTTAGTATTTTTCCAGTTTTTTGCTTATTATTTATTGTGCTATTTTTCTATTAAAGGGGATATGTTCAGCTACTTTAGTATTTTTATTCTATTGTGTATTAAATTGTGTTGACAAATATTCCTTACAAAATTATATCAGCATTCTTCAACGTAACAGAACAAAAAGAGAAAGAGAGTCAGAAATGAGAAGAGAGAACTTCAAGTTTAAAGAATTGGTTCCAATTATTGCTGATTTTTAATATACTTTGGTTGGTATATTGTTATCATACATCATAATGAAATTTAGAGAGATAGGGACATACATACATACAGCAATTGGTAGAAGTTGGTATACCCAAATTTCCTAGGACAGGAAAGCAGCCTGGAAATTCAGACAGCATTTCTGTGTTACAGTTTTGGAGCAGAATTTCTTCTTCCCTTGTAGACCTTGATTTTGTACCCTAAGGCCTTAAAATAATTAGAGGAAGTTCATTCATATAATGGAGGGTTGTTTAATTTACTTAAATAATTATAAGTATTAATAACATCTATAAAATATTCACAGCAATATATAGGCTAGTGTTTGATTTAAAACTGAGTAATGTCTAATCAAGTCGATATATAAAGTTAGCATCAATTAAAGAGAAAGTACAAAATATTTATAATGTCAAGCAAATTTGGAATCTCAGAAAAGTTAAATTCAAAAAAAAATAGATGCTGGCAAAGATAGCAGAATAGAGGGTGACAGTATATTCTCATTGCTCTGAGACTTGGAATTCAATTAGTTGGAAGACTGCTTCTAGGCAACAGAATAAAAGCAGTCAAAACTCAATGAAGAAATGACAGAACCATGGTAGAATTTAATGCAGCACAGAAATCAGAAGACTATAAAGAGCTCCATGAGTCTCCTCCAGTGAGCAAAGGGTGGTAGCACCATCTTGGCAAGCCTGTACAGGGTCTGGCAGCTGCTGGGGATGAGCTATTCTCAGAGATTGACTCCATTAAAGAAGTAGAATTTTGTTGAGTCAGTGATTTCAGGAAACCATCATAAAAAACCATTACACATTACATTTCTCTCTCCATGTTTGGATACTTCAAGATTGTGACTCCCCAGTCCACTCAGCAAAACTACCCAGCGAACTCCTGCGACTGCAACTGAACTCAGACAGAGAAACAACAGGACATTCCTAAAGGGACCCCAGTGGCTACATCCTGCTTTTCAAAACCATTGTTAATCTGCAGACAGAACAGCCAAATCACTCAGAGAGCTCCTGTAGTTGCAGCTGAACTTGTCTCTTTTTGCAGGGACCTGAGCAACACTTGTCAAGACAATGAGTTTACAAACCATTCCAGTGGGAGCCTGCACAGCTGCAGGAACTTGCCAAACTCACAAGGTCTGTGAGTTTTCGAAACAGCTTTGTGGAGATGGGGGACTATAGTCAGAAGGTAGAAAGGTGAATTAGCAGAAAGTCTGTAGAAATGCTCAAGTGGCAGGACCTAGCAGTTTGCCACGCCCCTGACGAGTCTGCAGAAATCTCCACAGGACCACTAGTAGTGCATTATATATGGTGAAATAACTCAGCCAACATTGCTGGAGGCTCAAAAAGCTACACATTTGCATCTATCAGTGTTTAGGTATCACAAGCACCAATGTAAGAATCCAACAAGGTCTCATGTGATCGAAGCTGCCCAGAGCAGAAGCAATGTCACTGAAGTTAAACAACTAAACCATCCAAGACCCAGGCTCAGAACAATATAATCTCTCTCCACCAGAGTTTGGGACCTGAAAGCAAGAAGACCAGGGCCCAGCAGGGGGTTTATGTGATGGCAGATGATGGCTGTTATTACAATATTCTCATTGCCTGGTGATAACACATACCATTTGCTGACAGAGCTCCATGTTATTGCAATGAACAGATCTGTGGTGGTATCCCTGAGACATCAAAACTCAGCTTTGCCATCAAGCTTGGAAGATAGTAATCATTGGCCCTATTGAGATTATTGCTAGTGTCTAAGAGGCTAGAGGTCAACATTCTGCAGAGCTTCACAGGTTCACAACCAGCAGAGCAACAGTGATGTCTCTGCAACATTAAATCTAAGCAAGCAAGCTACAGGCCCTGAATGGCATATAGTTTCTGGCCCTACTGAGTTTGGATGTGGAGAGCACGGTGGACTAAAGACAATCAGAGATACTTGCTTACCTGCACTAATGAAGAAGTATATCTTTTTAAACATGCTTTGGGGTACACATTCAAAAGACTGATTAGATGAGACAGATTTATTCAGGCAAATATATACCCCCAGCCTTATTATAAAGGATATATATATAATCACATAAAGGGGGGGGGGGGATGCCAAGACAATAGATATACAAACCTGAAAATTCTGAAAACATGAGAATGAAGATGAACAACAAAAAATTAACTCCAAGAACTCAAAAGCAAGAGAGATCACAATACTGAGTTTCAGAAAATGCCAGAAAGAATATTTAGAATTTTTACTTGATTAAGCAAACAGTTTGAATCATCTATGCATGATCTTGTGAAACTATCAATATCAATTTCAATATGAATGGGGAGGGAAGTAGAGGAGAATCCGCAGAAAAAAAAACATCAGGTGCTGTGTGCATGTATGTTTCTATCACACTAAAGCTCAATATGATGTATAATTACAATGCACTAATAAAAGTATATATAAAAAGAAAAAAAGATTTTTTATTCTCAATACGATCAAAGACTTCAGAAATAAAATCAGACAAAGTGTATAGAAAATGAAAGAACGTATGAATAGAGTATTTGAGGACCAAAGTAAAAACCCAATGAAGACTTCGAGTGAGATAAAGGGGAAAATAAATGAATTAAAGACATTAGTAAAAACCACCACATGAAAAATAGACTCTCATTCTTTAAAGACAGCTTATTCAAAACTGACCATACAGTTAGCAATATAGGAAATATAATATGACAAGATGACCAGAATACCCAAGGCATATGAGATAATATGAAATGATCTTAAGTATTGATAATAAACAATCAAGAAGGCCTAGAATCATAAACCAAAGGCAATAAAAATATCTTCAGGGAAATAACATCAGAGAATTTTCCAAATATAGATAAACAGTGGAACATTCACATACAAGAGATATTCAGAACACCAACAAGATAAGATAAAAGAAGAACTTCATGCCACATACTAATTAAAATGATTAACCTGGAGGCCAACGAAGAATCTTAAATGTATTAAGAATAAAAGAATTGGAAACATTCAGGGGAAAAACAATAATAATCACTCTGGACTTCTCAAACCAAATCATGAAAGACAGGAAGGGCTATTATAATGTACTCCAAACCCTGAAAGAGTAGCCATATAAGATAAACTGAAACAATCTAATGACATATCTAAAGGACCTTGAAAATCAGGAAAAAACTCATTCCAAACCCAGTAGAAGGCAGGAGATAATTAAAGTTAGAGCAGAAATCAATGACCTAGAGAAAGAAAACAATACAAAAGATAAAAATAAAGTTATATGAAAAAATAACCGGATAGATAAACCCTTACCCAAACTAACCAAAAGAAAGAATCAATCCAAATTATTAAGGTCAGAAATAAAAAAAAATGAGACATCAATATAGACAGTGGAGAAATCCAGAGGATCATCAGAAACTATTTTGAAAATTTATACTCCAATAAACGAAATCATAGAATATATTGGCAGATTTCTAGACACATATAACCTACCTAAATTGAACCAAGGGGACATAGAAAGCCTAAACAGACCAATAGCAAACAAAGAGTTAGAAACAGCAATAAAAAACCTTCCATCAAAGAAAAACATAGGTCCAGATGGATTCCTAGCTGAATTCTACAAAATCTTTACAGAAGAATTAAACTCAATACTTCATAAATTATTCCATGAAATTGAAAGAGATGGTCTTCCAAACTCCTTCTATGAGACTGGTATCAACTGAATACCAAATCTGAATAAAAATCCATCAAGAAAGAAAATTACAGACAATATTCTTGATGAAAATAAGTATAAAAATTTTGCACAAAATACTATCAATACTCATTCAAAAATATATCAAGAAAATCATACACCATGACAAAGTTGCTTTTATTCCACTGATGCAAGGTTGGTTCAACATATACAAATCAATACAGGTCATTCTCCACATAAATAGAATTAAGGATAGAAATGATATGATCATCTCAGCATGCTCAAAAAGCATTTGACAAAATCCTATACTCATTTATATTAAAAACACTGAAGAAAATTGGAATATAAAAAAATTGCCTCAATATCATTAAGGCAATATATAATAAACCCAAAGCCAACATCATTTGAATGAAGAAAAGGTGTGAAAATTTTCTTTAAAATCAGGAACAAGATGTGATGCCCACTATCACCTCTCCTTTTCAGTATAGTGCTGGACCCTTGCCAGAGTGATAAAGCAAGATACAGTTACCAAAGGAATTCAAAGAGAAAAAGAAGAATTGAGGGTGAAATGAGAAATGTGTGCATGTATGACTCTATCAGCTTGTACCTAACAAAGATGTATAATTACAATACATCAAATAAAAAATAAAATTAAAATTAAAAAATGAAGAAACAGTTAAAAAAGAAATTATCTCTATTTTCAGATGGCATGATCCTATATTTAAAAGACCAACAAACAAACAAACAAATCCTCAATCAAAACACTTATAGAGCTTATTAACAAAAGTTAGGCAAAGTAGTAAGATTCAAAATAAATCTAAAAATATCAGTAGTGTTTCTATATGCAATGAATTCACTGAAAAAGAAATCCAGAAAACACTAACCTCAAAAACAATAAAATACCTAAACATAGGTTTAACCAAGGAGGTAAATGACCTATACAATAAAAATTATAAGACACTAAGGAAATAAATTGAAGATCTTAGAAGTCAGCTGAATCAATATTATCCAATTTCCATTCTCTACAGTGAATGCAATTCTTATCAAAATATCAGTGTCATTCTTTATGTTCCTAGGAAACCAGTCATAAATTTTTTATGGAGAAACTAAAGACTCAGAATAGCCAATGTAATTTTAAGAAATAAGAACCATGTGAGAGCCATCACAATTCCTCTATACTATAGATCTATAGCAATGAAAATAGCATGGTATTGGCAAAAACAAGCACATAGACCAATAGAATGAAATAGAAGATACAGAAACAAATCCACATTATCAATTAATTTTTGACAAAGGGGCAAACATTTAAGTTGAAAACATACAGCTTTTTTAACAAATAATGTTGGGAAAACTGGTTTTTCACTTGTAAAAAAAAAAATGTAAATTCCTACCTCTCATCCTGCACGAGAGTAAAGTCAAGATAGATTAAAGACCTGGAAATTAGACCAGACACTTTGAAATTACTAGAGGAGAGCACAAGCCAAACATTCCATTATATAAGCACAGATACAAACTTCGTCAATAAGACCCCCAAAACTCAGGAAATTAAAACAAGAATTAATAAAGGGGATGGCACTAAATTAAAAAGTTTCTAATCATCATAGGAAATCATCAAGAGTCTAAAGAGGGAGTCTACAGAATTGGAGAAAATCTTTGCCAGCTATTTCTTTGATGGAGACTAATATATAGAATATACAAAGGACTTAAAATATTTAATCCTAAAAAAGCAAACAACCCCCCCCAAAATGGGTAATTGAACTAGACACTTGACAAACACAAATATCCAAAAAGTACATGAAAAAATGTTCAACATCATTAGCAATCAGGAAGCTCAAGTCACAACCACACTGATATTTCATGTAAGCCCAAATAGAAGGACAATCATAAAGAAGTCAAACAACAATAAATGCTAGTGAAGATATAAGGAAAGAGGGACTCTTCTACACTGTTGTTGGGATTGCAAGTTAGTATAATTACTATGGAGATCAGTATGGAGAATCTTCAGAAAATTGGAAATGCATCTACCATATGATCCAGCTATATCACTCCTGCATATCTTTTTAAAAGGGCTGAAATCAGAATATTATAGTAATTTATGCATATCTGTTTATAACAGCACAATTTACAATAGCCAAATTGAAACCAACCTAGGTGTCCATCAACAGGTGAACTTATTACAATTGTAGGATATAAACATAATAGAATTATTCTACTCAGCAATAAGGAAGAATAAAATTTTGTCTTTTGCAAGAAAATGGATGGACCTAGAGAACATTATGTTAAGTGAGATTAGCCAGTCACAGAAAGTAAACAGTCATATGTTTTTTCTCATATGAGGAAGCTGATGAGTAATCTTGATACTAGAGAAAGTTCAGAGAAGGAAGGAAGGAAAATTTTCAGTGGAACCAGGGAGTTTGTATAAGGAAAACAGTATGAGAGGAGAGGGAATCAGTGAAGGAATCTCTTCCCTTGACTTTATATACATGTGTTAGATTATCAATGTCAATCTCAATATCCTGTATGAGGAAGAAGGATAGTGCGGATGGGGGAAAAGCCCATTCAGTACTATGTGCATGTGTGTTACTATTATCATGAACTACATTATGATGTGAGACTATAGTGCACCAATACAAGTATAAAAATAAAACATACAAAATTATACTATAATTACCAAGGCATGTAAGATTTGTAAATGTCCAACTTTAGTTATTTTTCATCATTAGATGAAACAGAATATTAGTAGACATTTATTATTTATTATGTAATACTTGTATATTACATAATACATAAAATTTCCCCCAAGCCAGGAAGTAAACACTAGTTATCTTTTAGAAAGTAGAAAATATTATTTTATAATAGTATTACTTCCACCTGTAAAATGAGTGTGTTAAGTAAAATATTTATAACTTGACTTCAGTGAAATAATTCTTATAAAGCATTTAGTCCCATTTTAGACATTAAGAAATATTCTAAAATACCTTTTTTGGTTAAAATTAGTGCAACTTTTTTAAACATTGAGTTTGCTATTTTAATAGTGTTAGCATTGGGCTCCTTTTGTAGATAAAAATAAAGTTACAGAACATAAATAAGTTATAGAAAATCACAAACTTATAGAGCTTCTGGTATTCAGGTCAAAATATGGAAGAAACATTTTTAATTTATGCATTGTAATCATATATCATGATGAAGTTTAGAGTGATAGAGACATACATGTATACAGCGTTCCATAAGCCTTCCCACAACTAGCACTTTGATCCTTCACCCTCCCTATGTATGATATTGAGATTGGCATTGGTAACTGTGCATGTTCATCATGACCATTGAAGTGTTTACTATGGTCAGAAAATAGAATAATAGAATGTCTAATAATATCTGTGACATGTAGAAGAATTGCTACGTAATAGAAAATAATCTGAGATGGAATCAATTTTTGGTTATAATGAAGCCAGGAAACAAAATGGCAGGAGTCTAAAATAATATATTGAAGGGGCTTTCATGAGTGTAATCAGAAAGGGGCATCATGTTTGAATATATTTATATAAATTTTAGGACTTCTTTCTGTAATTAAGTGACTCACAAGTTATTTAATAACTTGGCCAAAATAGTAAAAGTATGCATAAAAATGAAATATTCAGTACTCTCATCATCACAGAAATTGCTACTATTAATATGTTTCTTCAGATACACACATTTGCTTTTTCTGCTAAACAATGTATTATAAACATTTCCAGAGAATGAGTTTCTTGTTTCTCTGACCACATTATAGGAAGCATAATAATAATTATAAATCTTTTAAAAATCATAGAAATAGCGATCACATAATGAAGGAATAAAATTTATTTTATTTTAATAATTTGGAAGGTTAATATGGTACTTTGTAGTTAATCTAATTTTGTGCTTCTTAGATTATTATGTAGACTGTGCATTTCTCTTATTTATTGGCCATTTGTATCCCTTATCTTATGCATAGCTTGTCCAGATGTTTTAGACCCAATCAAACTCAAATAATTACCAGTCACACTTTCCATTTCCAAGGAAATAAATATAAATAAACTATATATTTGAGTAAACTTAATTTAAAATTGTTTGCATTTTCCTATTATAAAAGTAACTGATTTTCACTGTAGAAAATTAAAGGAACATAAAAAAGGGTTTGAAAAAAAGAAAGAGAGCACAATTACCATCTATCCTTATAACATTCTAATAAACAGAATGATTAACAAGCTGGCCTATCTTTTGTTGTGTTCCACAGACATATATAATTCCTTATTTCTTTCTTTAAGCAAAAATAGCAGATAGATGATCTCTTGCACATGCACCACACAAGTTCTTCGAAGCAAATTCAAAATATGTTAAAATCATTTATATTCCTTATCTACTTTAACCTCTCCAAATTTCATGTAAACATTCTCATGATGGACATTTTTATTTTCAATTCACCTGTTAGTGAAGAGTGAAATGATTACATTGGATATGAAGTTTTATAAATAAACATATGGATAAAAATTTAATTTGTATTTATTATTTATGCTGTATCAAACACTTTGTTAGTAACTGAAATAAAACTGCTGAATGGTACTGGCAATATCTCTAACTCTACTGAGAATATACTCTATGAGAATGATAGTAAATACAGAAATTGTCAACACATGAATATATATATATGCAATATGCATTGTCATATCAAAAAGTGTTTTGCTCATAATATGTCGTCAGCCCTAGACCTCCACAGTTTCTATATCCATGGATTCAATGAACTAAAAGGAGAAAACACTTTAGGTGGAATAGTTGTATCTTTACTGAATATACAAAGGCATATTTTCTTGTAATTATTTACTAAACAATACTAAAGTACTAAACAACACTAAGTACTAAACAGTACTTTAAAAGTACTGTTAATAATCTAGAGGTGAATTAAAGAATATGGAAAGGCATTCATAGGTAGATAAAATACTAGGTCATTTTATAAAGGGCACTTGCTTATTGATGAATTTTATAACTGTTGAAGTCCTGAAAGCAATTCCCAGAAAATACTGTGTAACAATTGTACAATGCATAAATATATTCTATAAGATAAAATTATCAAATAACATAGAAAAATCTCAAAATTATAATACTGAATGAATAAAGCTGATGGCCAAAGGAAATATTTAATATGGTACCATTTTTATAAACATAATTTAGTCTGTAGAAAAATCCAAAGTCATTCAATGAGCCCTGTCTTAGGTTGATTTGCCCTGAGAAAATCGAACCCGTCATTGACTACCAGGCCCTGTGCAAGGCAGTGCTTGCATTTTTATTCCATGTAAATCTGCTCATATACTAACATAGGCATAGATCACAAGGCGTACAACGAGTGGTAGAATGCATAAACCTAGAATGACTATTGCTATTGCTACGATAACTCGTTCTAGCAATAGAAAGTAAATATATGACCCTAAAAGAGTATGGTTTTATGACTCTAGAAAGTTTGCCTTACCAGGCTATGTTAAGAATGTGGGCTATATGTGTAAAACGAAGAAGTGGTGGTACTTGTGATCTGACAATGATGTTTATGTCATAAATGTCTATGTAACCCTGTTGTACTCAAGAAATGTATAAAAAATCCATGCTGAAAAAAAAATTTTTTTAAAATAAATTTTAAAAAAAAGAAAAATCCAAAGTTGTCTTTGGCTGGAAGGAAAAGAACAGATGAATTGCTAAGTTATGTAACAAAGTTTTTGTATACCAGTTTCACAATACACTGAAACTTTTGTGTGCATATCATTATAGTTTATTATATTATATACATATATATGCATATATTGCATTATATTTTATGGTATGTACATAATCTATAAATTTTCTTTTTCCACCTTCTTTCCTCTTCCCCCATTATATTGACCTTATTTTTCCTTAGTGATTTACAATTTCCAGATTAAAATAAAATATCTCTAATGTGCATTGCCAATACTTTATAAAGTATCTTTTACTTTTCATGCTTTTGGAAATATTACTGAAATGTTTTTATACTTACTAATGATCTATTTAACTTATTTCAATACAATTCATTTTAATACTTAAACATTAAGAAGATATTTATAAGTTATCTGTATTGAAGACTGAATGAACGCATCATTATCTTTATTACCAAAGATGAGTTCCAAATGATAGTATTGTGTCTCTTAAAGAAAAGTACATGATTCTGATTACATATTTGTTCTTTTTAAAAAATACAAACAATATTCTTCAGTGGTCTATTAAAGAAAGTGTTTTAAATGTAATTGAAGTTTATGGTACCTTTCTAGCTTTGGAGTTAATCACTGTAGTTGTTGATCTATTCTAATTTTTAGACAAATATTTTATTATCTTTTGTTAAAATAAGTTTTCACCCTTCTTTTGTTCTCCCTTGAAGTTAAATTGATACTTAAAATCTCACTCAGACTTTTACAAGAAGTGAAAGGTATATAATTGGATCCTACTGAATGTCAGTAGCTCCAGAGACAAGAGTTCCATTTTGAATTATTTTAGAAATGTCAGAGTGGACACAGAATATTGAGTAGTTATACTGCCTTTGGAATGCTCACTTGCCTAAAAATGAGAAAATTTGTAAGTAAATGAACAATCTTCTCTCTGAAAATTGCAACAAAGTTCCACCAGCTGAGTGTTCAAGAAGAATCAATTTGTATCTAAGAGATTTCTCTTGGTTTCCTAGGAAATATAGATGTCAATTTTTTTAACAAATTTACAAAATTATAAAAAGAACTCTATAATTTAAATCTCAACTGTCAGTCAACAATAAATATATACGTCCTCAAATTTCAAAATTCACTTTCTTTTTTATGTTTTTAAAATAGAACAATGAATTTCATGTTTAGGATTGCATGTTAAGGAAAAGATAGGAAGAGTGAGGTAAATATTGGTCAAGTGTCACATTTGCATCTTAGCAATTGAGTGCTAGATACAAAAATACCATCACCATAATGAACAATAATGACAAAGTCTAAAATAATTAACATAGTGGTGTCTTCTAGATTTACTCATCACTTTTCTTTTTCACAATTTAAAAAAATGTGCTCAATTTTTATATTCTTTAGTTAACATAGGACTTGCTTCTTAATTACTCTAAAGAGAGGTATTCAATTTGAAAAAAAATCAAGTTATGAAAACATGAACCTACATTTTCTTATGCAATATCATAGTTCCACAACTTAATACCTATGTAATATTTCATTTTTTTATGTTTTTCTTCTTGAAGTCCTGACAATCAGCTTCCAACACACAAACCTGAAAACTGTCATTTCTTTTTATTAAGATTACATAATAAATTAGTTTAGGGAAAAGGTGAGATATACACTAAACATTAAATTACTTTCATATGGGTACTTTGATGAAGAATTAAGACCTTTAGACTAATAGATCAGATAAGGTAAAAGTGTTATCTTTTAGAAGATATTGGTATAAATTGCTTGAATGACAGACCACAGAAGAACAAAAAATTCTATTTCTAACAAATGACAGACATTTAGAAAAAATATACTTAGATTCATTCATTCATAATATAGTTTTAAACATTCTGTTTTCTAGTCACATTGTTCTCTATCAGTATCATGCAATTGTACTTGGCATTATGGTAGCCATTGGCCATATGCAATGATTAAAAAGCTAAAATATGATTGGTACAAATGAATTATAGTTAATTTAAAATAATTTCATTTAAGTTAAAAATCAGCATTCTATTCAATTGTTTGGAAACATCATAATGCTTAGGATTCATTGAATATATGAATATATTTTAACTAAATTTTACAAAATCTAAATGCAGACAATTCTGTGTCTATGAAAATTCACCATTTTAATTAATTTATTTATTTTGTGGTACTGGGGATGGAACTCAGGGGCATTCTACTTCCGAGCTATACCCCAAGCCCTATATTTTATTCTTTATTTTGAAACAGGGTCTTACTAAGTTTCGGAGTGCCTCACTAAGTAGCTGAGGCTGGTCGTGAACCCAGATCTCCAGTCTCAGCCTCCCAAATGCTGGGATTACAAGCATGCTAACATTCAGCATTTTAATTGAGATAATTTGCAAGAATAAAGTATACATGATTTCAAAATTAGGTACAAGTTTAATGTAAAATAAATTAATGGTCATTTTCCTATTACTTAACTATTAATATTATTTTTGATTGATTTAAATATAATATATTTTTAAAAGTAATTCCTCTTGCTTTCATATTTTAAGATATACACTATAATTTCAAAAGAAAGAGGATTTAAAAGAGTTAATGTTGGTAAGGCACTTAAGTATTCCTATCACATAGTTAAGACATAAATATTCATGAATTTCACTAGGATCCATCTTATGTTACAAGCATCTGAGGCATTTTATTTTATAACTTGACGGTTGCCAGTGAAAGAGCTGCTCAAAACTTTACCTTATTCTGGCCTGACCTGAGGACTAGATTTATTTTTTATGAAGCCTTTAAATACGAGCAAGAATCCCCTAATAAACTACATATACAGACAAACATGTCAAAAATTTTCCAACAAACCTAAGACAGTTCTAAAATGCATCTCCTATATTATCTTACTTATTTCCTACAACAATTTAGTGAAGAGTGTATCATTACCTCTCATACATAAAAAAGCAATTAACATGCCCAACAGGCAGCTGGGCAGTCAGTCCATGACTGTCTTTTGGGTCTCTCTCCTTTGTGATTGTGCTGCTCAAGGCACATGAGCATAACCAGTGAACAAACCCAGCAAACACACCTGTCCTTCAGAAGTTTATTTGCTAGGATATAATTACTCAAGGCTACATGTGCTCTATTAAATTTCTCTGCTCTCCCTAATTTCTAGGTAATCTCTTTGTTTCTTATTGATTTAAACTATAAAAGGAAAGGTAAGTAGGAAAATTATATGAAAATAATTATAACTGCAGAATTTGAGGGTAAAATATCACATGTAAACATTGTTTTTATTAACTATCATTTATGTTTATGCTTCAAAATCTTTTTTGAAACTATGTCATAGCATAGTTTATGATACATTGACTCAGTTTATCTGAATTTTATATTTCAGTTCTAGACATATTATCTAATATTATAAATTTAGTTCAATATATTTTTAGTGAATTACCCTTTATTTTCAAGCTTTGAAGTTAAATAAAACTTTTCTTGTATTCTCTAGTTCTGCTTGTTCAAGATCTAAAGTTCATGAGGGATTTTGATTAAAAACAAATAATGTTACTCTAAATAATGTTAACAAATTAAAAATGGTGTGTATTCCATAATTAAAGCAAAATGTACTTTACAAATATATAGGCAGCAAAATAAAATTCATTAAATCTGAAAATGTTGATGAAAAATTGAAAAGTTAATATAAAATATGTTTTCTATTTTTTGCATCATCTTATAATTTGCAAATGTTAAACGTTAAAAATGTTTAAGTTTACCCATTTGAAAAGAGTTTAAACACTTATCCCAATCTATAAGGACATTCAGATCATAACAGTTGTAAGAATAGTTTAGGAATATAAACCGCAAAGTTTTGAATTTGCACCACACATTTTTTTAACTCATGAAAAATAATATAGACATTAACAGAAATTTTAATGGCTTGTTAAATTAAAGGTTTTTATCAGAAACCTTAAAGATTTTTACTTTCTTTTTAGAAGTGGCTTAATTGATTTTCTCTCATATATAAGCCAATGAAATCTTTTGAAAAATATTAAACCAAATATTATACAAAAGTTTGTCAGTATCTTCCAGGGAAAAGAACCTTGAGACAATTTGATTTATTTTTTACGTCTATTTTATTTTTTAACCATATATGTATCCTATTGAAATGTATGCATATTCAGAGGTATAAAGTAACGTTTATTTCCAGCAGCACTTATTTTCAGAAGTAAAAATATTCATGAAAACCAAGAACAAAATATTCTTAGGGAATCTTAAATTAATATAACTTAGAATAACTTTTCAATAAAATATTTTCATTACTCAAAGGAACTTTATGTTTTTAATAAAGTGACCAAGTGTTTTAAAGTCTGTAAAAAATGATTTAAGACTCACAAGTAAAAACTAAACATTTTTGTAAATTTTAAAAATCAACTGCCAGCTGTGGTGACACGAACTTGCAATCCCAGTACTTGGGAGACTGAGACCAGATGATCTGGGTTCAAGGCCAGCCTCAGTTATGAGTGAGGGAGGCCCTCCACAATTTAGTGAGACCCTACTTCAAAATAAAAATAAAAAATAGGGCTAGGGTTGTAGCTCGGAGGCTCCTGTTGCTATCCCCAGTACCAAACACACAAAAAAAGAAAAAATCAATATCAATTTATTTTAAAAAAGAGTAAATACTTGTCATCATAACTGTAATATAGATTGAGCATTTTTAAAAATTAATCAAATAGATCTGGCCTATGTTTTGACTAAAATGTTACATTATGGAGAAAATTTGGCTATTTTAATGACACAAAAATATGCTTGGGATGAAGTAGTTCACAATAACTACCATAAAATATATTATGCAAAAGTAACTCAAAAGTAAAAATACAGTTTTCTGCTAATTTAATTATTTGATATATTGAGCCTGAATTTATTAGGCCTAAAAAATGAATGCGTGGTTTTTGGAGGAAAATGGAAGTGAGCATGGCTACAGAGAAATGTTATTACTTCCAGCAGTGACATCATAATTTGTTAAATATGAAGAAATATGTAGAAAATAGTTATTTTTATGGGCTTTGATATTTTATTAAACTTGATGATTTTTCTTCAGAAATGGAAGGGCTATAATACTGAGCCATTAAAATTGTCACATGTTATTCCTAATCTTTACTTCTATAGAGATTTATTTTGTACATAATTATGACCTTATATAAAAATGTTATTAATATTAGTGGTAATTTTTTTATCAAATCCTTAATGAAAATTATATGTTCACCAGCTCCAATTTGTATCAGTCTTGGAGTGAGTTGTACACAGAGTGTGAATGCAGTCCATTATATGCAGTAAGTCTTAACTCATTAGCTAATATGGGGCATACAAAATATTGAAAAGGCTAAATAAAAAGAAAGAAGAAAAGGTTAACTTTCTTCTGTTTTGCAAAAAATAAGTTGCTTCCATTTATACAAAATCATAAACTACTACCTAAAAAAAAAACCCTTATGTTTCTACTATAAATAAAACTTCTTTTGTTAAAAAAATAAAACTTTCAGGAACTACTAAAATCAGTCTCCACTTGTGACATATGCATAAAATGGTGAAATTAAGTATTTGATATTCAGTGTTCATATATTGTCCTCAAACACTTGATTAACTTATAAGCAGCTAACACTGTGTTCTGGCTTCATTCTGAAATATCTGCCCCAAAGCACATATGTTGTAATCCTGGTCCCCAGAGCATGAGTGAAGGAAGGGCATGAGGGAAGGTGGTATGTCACTGGAAGCATGATCTTAATGATCATATCTGTCCCTGGACTCTCTCTCTCTCTCTCTCTCTCTCTCTCTCTCTCTCTCTCTCTCTCTCTCTTTCTCTCTCTCATGTTCATGCTCATGTTCACATGCTTGCTCTCCTTCCTACCTATCATAATCTGAACAGCAGTCCTCTGCCATAGCTTGCTGCCATGATGTTTCCGTCGTCTTGGTGCAAGCAGAATGTGAACTAAATCGTTGATACTATGAATCAAATAAATCTTTCCTCCTTTAAGTTTTTCTTGTCAGGTATTGTGATCATAGTGACAAAAAGCTAGCATATTATTTCCTTCTTTTATTGAAATAATTCATGCTTTGTATTTATACATTTTTGTAAAGACAAATGTGCACACATTTCTCATCTGACCCTATCCCCAATTCCCACCCCGCTCCCTCGCCCTCTATCCCTCTCAAGTTCAGTTCAGTGAGTGATCTTGATATAATTAAGTACATCATGTGCCTTAGTATGCTCTCCCCCCCC
>PVLC010023403.1:0-25694 GCA_004027655.1 Graphiurus murinus
AAAAAAAAAAAAAAGAATAAAACAAAAAAGGGCTAGGGTGTAGCTTGGAAGTAGAATGCCCTGGGGTTCGGTCCCCAGTACCGCAAAAATAAAAACAAAAAAATCAAAGGCTGAGCTGGGTGTGGTGGCGCACGCTTGTAATCCCAGCATTCGGGAGGCTGAGACCGTAGGATCCGGGTTCTCGGCCAGCCTCAGCTACGTAGTGAGGCACTCCGCAACTTAGCGAGACCTGGTTTCAAAATAAAGAATAAAAAATAGGGCTGGGGGTGTAGCTCAGAGGTAGAATGCCTCTGAGTTCAATCCCTGGTACCGCAAAAAAAAAAAAAAAAAAAATCAAAGGCTGGCTATTCCCCTTTGTTCTGGCTATTTGTTCCCATGTCCATCAATTTCTCCTGTGAGAGGGGCACTCTGTCCCTGTCCAGCCAGCCAGGCTCCTCCTCCTGAGCTGCCTCCTTCTCCAGGACAAACCGAGCTTCGTGCGTGCTCGAGTGAAGAAGCTGCTGGCAGCGGGGGTGGTGTCCGCCCTGACGTGCATGGTGAAGACCGAGAGCCCCGTGCTGACCAACTCCTGCAGAGAGCTGCTCTCCAGGTGAGCTTGCCGAGGCGTGGCCGCAGAGGGAGCAGGCCCTGGTGCCGTGGGCCTCCTGGAAGGAGGGGAGGTGTGGCCACCCACGTGGCTACCTGCCTTTGCTGAGCGCCCCCCCTGCACCCCTCTTCTCTTGCAGGGTCTTCCTGGCCTTGGTAGGAGAGGTGGAGGACCGCGGCGCCGTGGTCGCTCAGGGAGGAGGCAAGGTAGTTTCCAGACCTCTTGCTGATGCTGAGCCAGGGCTTATAAAACATGACTCAGTGTCTGCTATGCCAAATATTGGGGTTGGATGTGGCACGGAAAGTCATTATTAGTGACCAGCAGAAACCTCTTCCTGTGGAATGATGCGGATGTCGGCAGGCCCCTCAGAGTCCCCAGCACTCAGTGCCCATTAAGGTCCTGAGCTCACCTCCTTTTCCCTTCTCTCATTACCTCCATGGCCCCAGGGCCCAGCACAACCCATATCTAGCCCTTAATAGGTGTTTCTACAAGAGTTTGGGTAGCTTAATTAGAGGCTCAGAGGTGAAGAGGGCTGAGCAGGGAGTGGCGTCAGGCCCGGGGAGAGCAGGGTGAGGCCGCGGTCAGGGCCATGGTTTGGACACATCTGGGCACTGATGGGCTTGTTCCTACAGGCCCTGCTCCCGCTGGCCCTGGAAGGCACGGATGTGGGGCAGACCAAGGCAGCCCAGGCCCTGGCCAAGCTCACCATCACCTCCAACCCCGAGATGACCTTTCCCGGTGAGCGGGTGAGTGTCTTGCCCCAGCTCCCCTCTCACCCCGTCACCGGCCCCAATGGCTGTGGCCTGGGCTCCTCCTTGGGACCAACAGGTAGCAGCAGCTTTGCTGAGCCCGGGGTAGGGGCAGCCTTAGCCTCTCTCAGGCTCGACTCCTCCCCTGGGGTCCGTCGGGTGAGTGGGGGCTGGGACGATAACACTGACAGGTGGGGTGCCTCTCACAGATTTATGAGGTGGTCAGGCCCCTCGTCTCCCTGTTGCACCTCAACTGCTCAGGACTGCAGAACTTCGAGGCGCTCATGGCCCTAACGAACCTGGCAGGGATCAGCGAGAGGCTCCGGTAAGGGGCGCGGGTGGGGCCTCCAGATCTGGGTTATCTGAAGTAGAGCACTTTACAGTTTGGAAAACACTCCTCATAGTGGCTTCATAGTGACTCCTCTGTGTCATGCAGATGAGGCAAAAAGAGGCCCCATGGTATTGTGTGAGAACATTGCAGGTTCTGGAATCAGACTGCCTGGGTTCAAATCCTGGCTTCAGTAGTTACCAATGTGTAACCTCAAGCAAATTACCTGCTGTGTCTCAGCTTCCCCCTCTGTCAATGGGATGATTATAGTATGTACCCCATGGAGTAATGGTGAGAATTAAATGAGAAAGTACTTAGTACACAGGGTCTGGCCCTTCGCATTATGCCCAGGGTGCATTTGCTGTTCATACTGTGACCTGGAGCACTCAGCCCGGTTTCCCCTTCTGCAGAGAGTAAGGAAAATCACACTTGCTCTATTACTGTAAGGTCATAGTGACGATTAGGATAATCCAAGCATCTGGTTTGAGTTGAGTACTCAAATGTTAGGTGTTAGCATTGCCATCACCACCACCCTGGTCTCTTGCCTCCTAGTTTCGAGCATTTTCCATGATTCGGTGGTGCTTCCTAGGCCTAGTCAGAAGGGCAGGCACGGCTGCAGTTCACACATGGCACAGGAGGGTCCTGGAACGTGGCCAAGGGGAATCCTTGGCCCAGGGCTCCATGCACGGGATGTGTGGTGGTGCTGAGGGTGGACACAGACGCCCTGGTGATGCCGGCTCGTCCACCTCCATCCACAGACAGAAGATCCTGAAGGAGAAGGCTGTGCCCATGATTGAGGGCTACATGTTTGAGGAGCACGAGATGATCCGCCGGGCGGCCACAGAATGCATGTGTAACCTGGCCATGAGCAAGGAGGTGAGGGTTGGTCCAGGTCGTTATGACAACCAGGCATGCAGACAGCCCTGTACCCAGCTGATAGGGTCCTCTTCCCTCATCTGGCCACAGGTGCAGGACCTCTTTGAAGCCCAGGGCAATGACCGGCTGAAGCTGCTGGTGCTGTACAGCGGAGAGGATGATGAACTGCTGCGGCGGGCCGCTGCCGGGGGCCTGGCCATGCTCACCTCCATGCGGCCCTCACTCTGCAGCCGCATCCCCCAAGTGGTCAGTGCCTGTTCTCAGTGGGGCAGGATGTGTGGCCCCTCCGGGTGGGGGAAGTCCTAGGGTATGGGGGTATTCTCTGCCAGGGTTGAGTCTGCCCTGTTCCCTGCAGACCACACACTGGCTGGAGATCCTGCAGGCTCTGCTTCTGAGCCCCAATCAGGAGCTGCAGCACCGAGGCACCGTGGTGGTGCTGAACATGGTGGAGGCCTCGAGGGAGATCGCCAGCACCCTGATGGAGAGCGAGGTGCTGGAGATCCTGTCAGTCCTGGCTAAGGGCGAGGGAAGCCCCATCACAAGAGCTGCCGCAGCCTCCCTGGGGAAAGCAGTGGAATACGGGCTCATCCAGCCCAACCAGGGCAAAGAGTGAGGGGCCGCCCGGGCCGAGGCTCATGCACACACTACCTGTTGCAGCACCGAGAGTGAGGACAGAAGCAGCTTTGGCTGATGGGGGCTGGGGTGCCCAGCACTCTTGCCTCTCCCCTGCAGCAGCACGTCTGTGTCTTGTTCTGAGTTAGGGACCACATTCAGTCACACAGCCCTGCTCTGCCAGCACTGCCTCCAGCCCTGCGCAGAGGGCCCCATTTCCATACTACTGTAGAGAGCTGGATGTAGGGAAGGTGCATCCCAGCTCGGTCCATGGATCTGGGCATCAGGAAGGGCACACAGCAGCCTCTCCCGCCGCATGCATCACCTGAGCCTGCTAGCGGATCAGCCCCTCTAATAAAGTGTGTGGAACTCAAATCTGTGCCTGTGCCTGGGCGGGGAGGGCTGCTGCGGGTGGGAAGGGGGGCTGGGTGTGGGTGTTTGGCCAAGCTCTATAGCAGCAGGAAAAACACCTTTATGGAAGGCCCTGGGCCTGCTGAGTTGCTTTTGAATCCTGATGGAGAGGGGTAGGGGGTAAGAGTAGGAAACCAATCAATTTTTTTAAAGTCCAGTTTCCTGGAAATAAGTCCAGTTTTAGGGTGCAGATTCCCATATGCTTGCTTTTCCTTACATCTGGCTTTCTAGAGTTCTCGGTGACCTCCACTCAGGCACTACAGAGTCAGGGTTGGCGTGTCCGAGGCATTTGCTCCCCTCCCATGAAAAACTAGCCTTGTAGTGGAGCCTGGCTGGAAGAAAAGCACAGGCTTGGACTCCGCCGGCCACCTGCCAGGGGCCGCCCATCTCCGAGGCGAAGCCCTGCTAGGAGCTGGTTGGCTCTGTTGGAGTGACAGAGCCTGAGCCAATCACTGGAAGGTACGCACAGTGACAGAGCCTGAGCCAATCACTGGAAGGCAGATGCAGTGATGAGCCAATCACTGGAAGGTAGACGCAGCGAGGCGCCTATCACGGCCGCTTCCTGTTCAGGCGTCAGCCCTACGCAGGTCCCTAGTGCCCGCCGCGGTCCCAGGCTGGAGAGAAGCGCTGGGTGCCCTGACCTCCGGGGTCGCGCTGGTGTGAGTGACCACTGGGTGGTTCTCTCGCGATCCCCGCTGCCCCGCGGGTGCCTGCGCCCACCGGAGGTTTTGTAGGTCGGCTAGCAGTCTCAGCGAGGGGCCCCGACGCGGTGATGGGGAGGTGAGCACGACTCGTGGTCGTCCTCGCTGCGATTGGTCCCAGGAGCGGCTGCAGCCAATGGCCACAGCGCGGGGTGTTCAAAGCTGGTTTCCCCGGGCGGCCACCCTGCGCCCCCGCGGCTTGTCCTTGGGAAGGGACTCCCCTTAGAATGGAGGACACGGGGCCCAGATCAAGGTCTGAGGTCCCTTGCGTTGTGGGTGGACGGAAGTTCGGGAGCTCAGGAACTGACTTCAGATGTTTGGAAACTGCTGTAAAATTCTGATCAGGCTGAGCCTGCAGGACCGAGGAGATGGCGTTGCTGACGGAACCAGTAGACGTCCGTCTGTCTGTATTTCAGCGCGACCCCTGGGGGAAGACGGCCAAACTTCGCTGGCCCAGAGTTGGGGCATAGTAAAGGCTTGTTGAAGGAATAAATGAATAAATGACCAGACCTGGGCCAGTCTAGATCTCTGAAAGTCAGTAAAACAGCCAATGGTCATTTTGATCAACTCTTCTTTTTTCTGTCTTTTTTTTTTTTTTTTTTTTTGAGGTACTGGGGATGGAACCCAGGAGCATTCTACCTTCGGGCTATACCCCCAGACCTATTTTATATTTTATTTAGAAACAGGATCTCACTAAGTTGCAGGGGGCCTCACAATTGCTGAGGCTGGTTTCAAACCTGCAATCCAGCCGAGTGTGGTGGCACACGCTTGTAATCCCAGCATTTGGGAGGCTGAGACCAGAGGATCGGGGTTCACGGCCAGCCTCAGCTACCTAGTGAGGCATTCTGCAACTTAGTGAGACCCTGTTTCAAAATAAAGAATAAAAAATAGGGCTGGGGGTATAGCTCGGAGGTAAAATACCCCTGAGTTCAATCCCCAGTACTGCAAAAAAAAACCCTGCAATCCTCCTGTCTCAGCCTCCCAACTACTGGGATTACAAGCATGCGCCACCATGCCCGGCTTTTGGTCAACTCTTAAGTACAAGATTTAAGGAACCAATTTCCCTGTGCTGGAGCTGAAGCATTTTTTTGTTTGTTTGTTTACGCCTAACAGTTCTGAGAGGCAGCTCCAAACAGCACCCGTCCTCACCCCCTTTGGTAAAAGTAAAGAAATGCAGTTGGTTTCAGGTTAAGCAAATTGGCTAGCTGCAGGGGTGCATACGCAAGCCAGGAACTGTGGGTGACCTACCTCCAAATGTGACCTGGCTGCGCTTGTGGTCAGGAGGATGGTATTTTCCTGGTTTTACAGATAAGGCAGCTGCAGCCCCTGGATGGCAAGCCTGTGACTTACCTGCCAGAACCTCCTCGGATTCCAGTGTTATCACCTGGTCCTGAGCACCCGCAGCCGGGTAGTCGGAGCATGGCCGAGGAGCCCGGGGCCTGGTTCAGCTTTGGTTTCTGCGGCTTCGGGCAGGCACTGGGCTCTGGGCATGGATGCCAGGTGTGGAGCCCCGAGCCGCTGCAGGCCGGCGTCAACATCTGCCATGTGAGCGCCAGCTGGAGCTACACTGCTTTCGTGACCGGTGAGGCCGGCTTCCAGTTCTAAATCTAACCCCGCCCCGTACACTTCCCTCCACCGTTCTGGGCACCCCAGGGTAGCTGCCCCATTCTGGTCCCATTCCAGACCAGGCCCTTCACCCTCTATTCAGGCCACCCCACCCCTCTCTAGACCCTGCTTCCCCCCCATTCCAGGCAGGGGGACCTCAATAGTGTGCCACCCTGCTGTCTGCCCTGCAGGTGAAGACCATGTGGAGCTGTCTGGCTCAGTGAGTGGCATGGCAGGCGGCTGCAGGGACGCGTGGGCCTCGGAGGGGCTTCTCGTGCTGCTGCGGACCAGGCCGGGGTCTGGGATGGAGCTGCAGGCCTGGGCGCCCCACTCAGCGCTGTGCGGAGAGCCCCTCTGGACCCAGAACTTGGTGCCGGAGGCCGAGGGAGAAGATGAATGGGGCAGCGAGGCCCAGGCTGGCTCGCTGCCCCTGCTGCCCGGCGCCCGCACCTACGTGAGCCCGCAGCCGCCCTTCTGCCGCCCGCTGGCCCCGGAGCTGCGGGTGCGCCAGCTGGACCTGGGCGCGGAGCACGTGTTGCTGCTGTGTGCTGGGGGCCAGGTGTTCTCCTGGGGCGGCGGCAGGTAAGGGCCAGCAGAATGTGATTAGGAGAAGCACCAGGAGGTGCGTTTAAGTGCTTGAGCTGACTGGGCGCTCCTCACACAGGCACGGACAGCTGGGCCACGGGACGCTGGAGGCTGAGCTGGAGCCCAGGCCTTTGGAGGCCGTGCAGGGCCTGCCTATGGCCCAAGTGGCTGCTGGCGGCTGGCACTCTGTGTGTTTGAGTGGTGAGTAACCCGGGTTTCTCCAGACAAGCTTAGCGTCCGGCTCAGGCCGTCCTCTCCTTCCAGTTCTGGTGGGTGGCCTCGCCAGGCCTGCATCCAGACTCCTCCCCCCAGCCAGCAGAAGGGTCTTCACTACCCTTCCCACCCCTCTGCCAGTGGTGGGGCTGACTTTTTTTTCTTTCTTTCTTTTTTTTTTTTTTATGGTACTGGGGATTGAACCCAGGGGCATTCTACCTCCGAGCTACACCCCCAGCCCTATTTTTTAGTCTTTATTTTGAAAATAAAAAATAGGACTGGGGAGCCAGGTGTGGTGACGCACGCTTGTAATCCCAGTACTTTGGGAGGCTGAAACTGGAGGATCCGGGTTGGCGGCCAGCCTCTGCTACTAGTGAGGCCCTCTGCAACTTAGTGAGATCCTGCTTCAAAATAAAGAATAAAAAATAGGGCTGGGGTTGTAGCTCGGAGGTAGAATGCCCCTGGTTTCAATCCTCAGTACTGCAAAATAAATAAAGAAAAAATAATAAAAAGGGCTGGGAGTAACTGGGCATGGTGGCATATGCCTGTAATCCCAGTATTGGGAGGCTGAGAAAGGAGGATCACAGGTTTGAGGACAACCTCAGCAATGTAGTAAGACTTTTTTTCAAAATAAAAAGTAAAAAAGGCTGGGGGTGTAGCTTGGAGGTAGAATGCCCCTGGGTTCCAGCCCCAGTACTGAAAAAAAAGGGGGGGGGAATGTGACCCAAAGCATTGACTGGCAAGGCAGGAAGGGCCTGGGCCTTCGGACACCTTTGCCCAGAGTGCTGTGCGCGCAGGGCAGGCTGCAGGTGACACAGGGCGCTGACAGGAGTGTTGGGCAGTCTGGATGATGGTCTAGCTTCACAGTCTGTTTAATGGATCCCCTTGATCTCTTGCAGAGATGGGGGATATTTACATTTGGGGCTGGAATGAGTCGGGGCAGCTGGCCCTGCCTGCGAGGAGCCTGGCAAAGGACGAGGAGACAATCACAGGGGAAGGTGAGGGTCTCCCCACGATGTGGCCATCATTCCTGACTCCTGGCTGCATGCCGGCTGGAGAGCCACAGTGCTCAGCAGGAGCATACAATATCCTTGTCACCCCAGGGACTTCCGAATCCCTTCCTCAGGGAGCGTTGACAAGGCCGATGCCAGTCTTGGCACCGCATAGCTCAAGGGCCTGTCAACTCCTGCCCACACTTCCTGTAGAGTGGGGTGGGCACCGGCGCCAGAGCCAGAGAGTAACGTGCTCTTGTAGTAATGAGATAACTGAGTAAGGCTCAGCTCAGAACTCAATACTGACCATCAGTGTGATCATTCTGAAGCCACAGGATCGAGTGAAGATGGTTCTGGAGTAAAGAGGACGGCTGGGGCAGAGGACGGAGCCCCTGCCCCCTTCATAGCTATGCAGCCCTTCCCAGCTTTATTGGATCTTCCCCTGGGCTCAGATGCAGTCAGAGCCAGCTGCGGGTCCCGACACACAGCCGTGGTGACACGTGAGTGGGGCTGGGCAGGCTGGTTGAAGATAGAACAAGAAGGTGCTCCCCTCTGCGCTAGCTAGGGCCTGCTGCAGGTGCTTTTGGTGCTGGGGATTGAACCAGGCCCTCGTGCATGCACAACAGGCACTGTGCCACTGAGCCACACCCTGCAGTGTAGCTCCTGCCTTGGCCATCGCTGACATGTGCTGAGTAGTTGCCTCATTTACAGAATCGAGCTCCTACCCCCGGGTAGCCTTAACAGTATCTGCTCTGCCTTTCGGCCCAGAGGTCCTTCCTGGAGGGAGGTCAAGGGGCCCTGCCCTCCACGCACACGCCCTGCCCAGTCCAGCATCCTGGTCTCTGTAGCTGTGTCATACGGGCCAATCAGCTGACGTACAGGAAGATAAACTTTTCAGTGGGATGCTTTATCACAGCGAACTCCACCAGACTGCTGCAGAGAATGTGGTGTTTTACACCAGGGTTGTAGCTACGGGCTGTAGGTTGTGCCAGGCTGCACTAGACAAATGTTTTGTCAAACAACAACATACCTTTTACTGTCCTTTGGTTGCAGGAACAGGAGAGCTGTACACCTGGGGTTGGGGTGAGTACAAGGTTGCTTTTGCTGCCCTTAAACCAAGGGAAGAAAAGAGCTGGAGAACAAGGCAGGTGGCACAGCCTCGCAGACGAGAGGATGCCGGGGGCTTGGCCTGAGCCCTGGGAGGGGCGAGACTGAAAAGCTGAGGGTCAGAACGGGTCCAGGTGTGCTCAGGAAGTGAGATGATGACATCAGTGCTACCTATTGGCCTTTCTGAGGGGCGTGTTTTTTGGCTTTGCAGTCCTGGGGTTTGAACCCAGGAATGCTATAGCACTGAGCTACACCCTCAGCCCTTTTTTATTTTGATTGAACCTAGGGGCATTCTACCTCCAAGCTACACCCCCAGCCCTGTTTTATTTTTATGTTGAAACAGGGAGGGTCTTGCTAGGTTGATGAGAGTCTCACTACTTGCTGACACTGTCCTCAAACCTGTGATCTTCCTTTATCAGCCTCCCAAGTACTGGGATTACAAGTGTGTGCCACCATGCCCAGCTTTTATTTTATTTATTTATTTATTTATTTATTTATTTATTTATTTATTTATTTATTTTTCCGGTACTGGGGATTGAACTCAGGGGTGTTCTACCTCCGAGCTATACCCCCAGCCCTATTTTTTTATTCTTTATTTTGAAACTGAGTCTCACTAAGTTGCGGAGTGCCTCACTAGGTAGCTGAGGTTGGCTGCGAACCCGGATCCTCCGGTCTCAGCTTTTATTTTTTGAGATGGGGTCTGGCTAAATTGTCTAGGCTGGCCTGGAACTTGTGATCTTCCTGCCTCAGCCTCCCAGATCCCTGGGATTATAGGCCTGTGCCACTGTGCCTGGCAGTTTTGTTTCTTTCTTTTTTTTTTCTTTTTGAGGTACTGGGGATTGAACTCAGGGGCATTCTACCTCCCAGCTATACCCCCAGCCCTATTTTTTATTCTTTATTTTGAAACAAGGTCTCACTAAGTTGCAGAGGGCCTCACTAAGCAGCTGAGGCTGGCTTCAAACCTGGATCCTCCCATCTCAGCCTCCCAAATGCTGGGATTACAAGCATGCGCCACCATGCCCGGCTCTCTGATGGGAGTATGTAGCTGGCATTTACAGAACATCCTTGTGTTGTTCTGGCGCTGGTAGACAAAAAAAGTTAAAATGGAAATCTGTGCTCTGGACATCTTGGCATAGGTAGCAGAGAAGGCTGGAGGAGGCTCTCACCTGGAGTGGCTGGTCACCACCGGTCTCTGGGGACCCGCAGGTGTGCTGGCTCTGGAGGCTCTCTGGCCCTGGTGTCCTGGGTTCACAGAGCTGGCACCAGCAGGCATGGCTGCACCCGTGCACTCCCCTCTGCGCGCTGCCTTCCTTCCTGGCGGGGAGAGGCAGGGGAGCCCAGCAGGGGGTGTCAAGGGGTTCGTGTCACTGCAGGTAAATACGGGCAGCTCGGCCACCAGGACCGCACCAGCGTGGACCGGCCGTGCCGTGTGGAGTACTTTGTAGACAAACAACTCCATGTAAAGGCTGTCACCTGCGGGCCCTGGAACACCTATGTGTATGCTGTGGAGAAGGGGGAGAGCTGACATACGTGTGTATGTATGTATATACATATATGTATAATGTTTAAATTATAAAATATATGGAAAAGTGCATAAAACAAATGTATACTATACTTAAGTTATGAACCTAACACTGAAACTCCAAATGCCAGCACCCAAAGGCCCTGTCTGCATTTGCCCCTCCCCATCAGAGCCTGTCCCTTCACTGCACGTGTGTGTGTGTGTGTGTGTGTGTGTGTGTGTGTGTGTGTGTGTTGTTATTGCTGAGGATGGAACCCAGGAGCACCTCCCAAGAACTGGGATTACAAGCGTGTGCCACCACGCCTGATAGCAGGTTTTTTTTGTTTTTGTTAGAACTGAGGCCTTCTACTTCCAGAACTATAAAAAGTATTTTTTTTTAATTTGGAAATAGGGCCTCACTAAGTTGCTCAGACTGTACTGGAACCTGCAATCCTCCTGTCTCAGCCTCCCAAGTACTGGGATTACAAATGTGCACCACCATACCCTGCTCTTCAGAAGCTTTTTAATGGATTCCATTTTTTCTATAGATACAGGACTATTTAAGCTATTTCTTTTTTTTTTTTTTTTTGCGGTACTGGGGATTGAGCTCAGGGGCATTCTACCTCCGAGCTATACCCCCAGCCCTATTTTTTTATTCTTTATTTTGAAACCGAGTCTCACTAAGTTGCGGAGTGCCTCACTAGGTAGCTGAGGCTGGCTGCGAACCCGGATCCTCCAGTCTCAGCGTCCCAAATGCTGGGATTACAAGCGTGCGCCACCACGCCTGGCTTAAGCTATTTCTTTTTTAGTGTACTTTAGTGATTTTCAAGGATTTGACAGCTAGATGCATGCCTGTAATCCCAGTACTTGGGAGGCAGAGACAGGAGGATCGGAGGTTTGAGGACAATTTCAGCAAGTAGTGAGACTCTCATCAACCTAGTGAGACCCTGTTTCAAAATAAAAATAAAGTAGGGCTAGGGGTGTAGCTCAGAGATAGAATGCTCCTGGGTTCAATCCCTGGCACCACACAAAAAATATAAAGGCAAAAGTATTGGCTGCAGCAAGTATTAGATGAGAGACAGACAATAGATATAGCAGTAAACATATCAAAGAGGTCAGAAAGGAGATACATAGGGGGAAAGAAAGGTTTTCAAAAGTTCTCAGAGAGCTGGGGTCATGGCGCACGCTTGTAATTCCAGCATTTGGGAGGCTGAGACCGGAGTATCTGGGTTCGCGGCCAGCTCAGCTACCTAGTGAGGCACTCCGCAACTTAGTGAGACCCTGTTTTAAAATAAAGAATAAAAAATAGGGCTGAGGGTGTAGCTCGGCGGTAGAATGCCCTTGAGTTCAGTCCCCAGTACCACACACACACACACACACAAAAGTTCTCAGAGCCAGCCAGGCGTGGTAGCACACACTTTTAATCCCAGTACTTGGGAGGCTAAGACCAGTTTGGGGCCAGCCTCAGCTACTTAGTGAGGCCCTCCACAACTTAGAGACCCTGTCTCAAAGTAAAGAATAAAAATAGGGCTGGGGGTATAGCTCGGAGGTAGAATGCCCCTGAGTTCAATCCCCAGTACAGCCCCCCCCCCAAAAAAAAAAAGGAATAAAAAACAGGACTGGGGGTGTAGTTCAAAGGTAGAATGCCCCTGGGTTTAATCCTCAGTACCACAAAAAAATAAAATAGGGCTGGGGGTGCACCCCTGGGTTCATTCTCTACCAAAAAAAAAAAAATCCAAGCTGGGTATGGCGGTGCACACTTGTAATCCCAGCATTTGGGAGGCTGAGACCGAAGGATCCGGGTTTGCGGCCAGCCTCAGCTACCTAGTGAGGCACTCCGCAACTTAAAGAATAAAAAAAATAGGACTGGGGGTATAGCTCGGAGGTAGAATGCCCCGAGTTCAATCCCCAGTACCACACACACACACACACACACACACACACAAATCCATAAAAAAGAATGTAAGTCATAGTCTGTTAGTTTATAAATTGGTGTTTGGAGTTGAGAGTTGTGATCCCAGCAGTGTATCCTAGGTGTGGCCGGAGAGGGTGGGGATCATGTAAGGCTCCTCCCCTGCTCTCTTGCTTTTGGCCTCCTTGATGTAAGTGCAAAGCCCTGTGCTCTTTCTCTCTGCTTCCCACCACCACCACCGTGCCCTGAGAGCTGCAGTCTCCAGCTCACATGGACTAAGCTGTGAGCAAATAAGTCTTCCTAGACTGAGCATGGTGGGGCACACCTGTAATCTCAGTACATGGGAGGCTGAGACAGGAGGATCACAGGTCTGAAGCCAGACTCAGCAACTCAGGAAGGTTCTCAGCAACTTGGTGGGATCCCATTTCCAAATAAAAAAATGTAGCTTAGAGGTAGAATGCCCCTGGCTTCGATCCCCAACACCACATACAAAAATCTTCCTTCTCCTGTTACATGGTCAGTTCTTTAGCTTATAGCAGTGAAAATGCTGACAAATGACAGTCCTAACTAAAAAATTCTCTTAAGTCTTTTTTAGTATTTTGTTTTCTACAGGCTAAACCAACCAAAAATTGATTGGAGAAAAAATCAAAACAAACACAGTGTCATTCTTTAAAGGCCACTATACACATTTTAATTTATTTTTAAGAATATATTTAATGTCTTAAAAACAGGCCATGTATACATATGACTACAGCATTGCTGATCTACAGATCAGGTCCACACTGGTGAGCTTTTGAGAACCATTTAATGTGTGACAGTAGTACTGGCGCATGCAGGCGGAGTAAGAATAAATAGTGCTTTGAGAAGAGCAGTAGTGATGAATAGGGCAGGCAGAGAGCCCTGCCATGGGAGCTATAATGGGAACAAGTACCCATTTGACATGTGCAAAGATGCTCATCTCCATGACAGAAATGGCCCAACTACCCAGAAAGCCTCCCCACTTGGCTGGCCTCTGCAGGGGTAGAATTCACAGTGGACCAAGGGATAGGGAGTCTGGGCCCAGAGAAATCTCTGAAGAAACAGGGCTCAAACAAGCATGTGTGTTCACACCCACAAAGGAATTTTACTCTAATAGAACTGTACACAATTTAACAAAGGTGCTCCCCGTCACTCTTTGGCAGTAGAGCAGGCCACCTCGGGCTGATACACAAAGGTATTCTCATCAGGAGGATGGGGACAGGCCTTTTGGTGAGAGCAAAGCTATAGCTACATCATTAATTGAATATTCTTAGACAAAAAAGATGTTAATTGCTAATTACAAGTAGACAAGCCAAAATTACTTTGTGTACACACCACAAGGATGGGCACTGTCAACTACACAACAGTGAAATAAAAGTCCTTGATCGTGCTTCAACAAGTAGAACTATGGGGTAGAGAAAGAAATTATTTCCCAGATGCTAAGATTTGCACTTACTACTAAAAACTAAGTTTTAAGGTATGTGAGTAAAAAAAAACCAAGTCTCTGTGGGTTGGCTGAACCACTAAAGGACTTCCACCTGTCACACTCATTCAGGTCCTTAGGCTAGGCCCATGGTAACAGAACCTGTCCAGGGTTTTGAGCACACCTAAACTGAAGAGAAAAGAAAACCACCCCTGTCCAATGAAGTCCATTCCAGGCACAGGAGAGGCTGACTGCCCAGGCTTCTCAGGCCTGGATGTTGGTCGAATTGAGGACTTGAGAAGCAGCATCAGATTTGGAAGCCTTTGAAAGTTCTCGCTGTTGAAAAATAAATACCATGAGTGGCAGAGCTACCCCTGTCATACATGCCCCTCCTTTCTAAGCACTGTGAGTGCCAGCACAGTCCCAAGGACAGTTTCTCTGCGACAGAAATCTCTAGCACAGGCTGTTAGGACTGGAAGGCTCGGAACCCTCAGCACCATTCAGTTAGCCGCAGACCAAGCGCATATGCACACAGGCCCCTCCCTTCCTCAGCCAGTCCATTCTGAATTTTAGAACTTCACCAAGAGAAATCTCCCACACTTAACAAAACTACTCTTGGTGTCATAGAATTAATAATGTAAGCAACAAGCTTTGGTTTCAAGAGCCCTTTATAAAACAATGGGCTAGAACATTTATCTACCAATCCCTGGGGCTGAGGGCCTTGTGACCTGCTGGTGATGATCTCATGCTGGAGCACATGGCACAGAAGCAGAAGATGAAGCTTGAGCAACCACTGAGAAAGACAGGTATTAGCAGAGGTTAGTTTTAGTTAGGCTTTGGTGCTTGTTAGTGGAATCTATCAGCATTGTGTGTGTGTGGTACTGGGGATTAAACTCGGGGGCATTCTACCTCAGAGCTACACCACCAGACCTATTTTTTTTTTTTTTGTACTAGAGATTGAACTCGGACATTCTACCTCTGAGCTTCACCTCCAGCCCTATTCTATTTTTATTTTTATTTTATTATTATTATTATTTGTGTGTGTGTGTGTATGTGTGTGGTACTGGGGATTGAACTCAGGGGCATTCTACCTCTGGCTACATCCCCAGCCCTATTTTTTTTTTTTTTTTTTTGCGGTATTGGGGATTGAACTCAGAGGCATTCTACCTCCGAGCTATACCCCCAGCCCTATTTTTTATTCTTTATTTTGAAACCGAGTCTCACTAAGTTGCGGAGTGCCTCACTAGGTAGCTGAGGCTGGCTGTGAACCCGGATCCTCCGGTCTTAGCCTCCCGAATGCTGGGATTACAAGCGTGTGCCACCACGCCCGGCTCCCCAGCCCTATTTTTATTCTTTATTTTGAAACAGGGTCTCATTAAGTTGCGGAATGCCTCACTAGGAAGCTGAGGCTGGCCGCGAACCCAGACCCTTCGGTCTCGGCCTCCCAAATGCTGGCATTACAAGTGTGTGCCACCACGCCCAGCTTCTATTTTTATTTTTGAAATGGGCTCACTAGGTTGGTGAGTCTCACTACTTGCTGAGGATGTCCTTCAACCTACAATCCTCCCAAATACTGGGATTTCAAGTATGTGCCACCACCCCAGGCTACGTCTGTCAGCTTTAACAACCCAAACTAGATGAACCCCCTATCCTGGATTGGCCAGAGAGATAGGCAGGCACATTTTCTTTGTTATTTTTGGGTTTGTGTGTGTGGTACCAGGGACTGAACCCAGGGGCATTCTACCTCCAAGCAACACCCATAGCCCCATTTTATTTTCCATTTTAAAACAGGGTCTTGCTAGGTTTCCAAGGCTAGCCTTGCACCTACAATCCTCCTGTCTGAGCGTCTCAAGTACTGAGATTACTTGGGAGGCATGTGCCAGTTGGTGGGTACATTTAAACCCCAAATGGATGAAATGGCCTTCGCTGAGCAAACAGAAGAGAAAGCCTGACCCCTCTGTCCAGCAGTCATGCAGGCAGTCAGAGTGGCATGCACCCATTTCTACAGGTAGAAGCTATTCAAGGAAAGCACCAGTGCACAAAACTAGTTCAGTGCTCCACTCTAGCTATGGTCCTGCGCAACGTTCCCAATTTCTCCATCCTTCTGGCAACAGGAGAGGAGGCAGCCCAGACTTTAACTCAGCCTCCTAACCTCTGATTGTCCCATGGTAAGACACTGCAGGGAGAGAATAGCTTGTTAAGGGAAAGGCATTGCAGTTAGGTATTAGCAGATACAGAGTAGGATTCAAGAAGGTGAAAACCATTCTGGAAAAACTGTGGTGGTAGAAACAGGTGAAGGTGAAGAAATGAGCAGTAGCCAGCGTTAGGTGGTCAGAAAGTTTGAGATTCAGCCCTGAGGGGTTAATAAGACATATACTCCAGGAAATAATCAGCACACAGGCCAGGAACCTCATTATAAGCACACAGCTGGGGCTCCCCTCCCCATGTGATGGGCCTCTATTCTTTCCAGCACTTTTTAGGCCTTTGATGTCACAATTGGGGAGGGTAAAGGCTTTCTTCTGTGAAATGTTTTTAAAATTCTTCACCTGACTTAAGATGGGGCTGAGAATCCAATTCAAGTCTGAACAAGTTTTCTTATTAGTCAGCAGGTTAAATGGTCTGTTGGGAGCATAAGCCAGATATACTTATTTTTGAAGTCTGTAACAGAAATTCCTTTGTAAACAGGTTCTATAATACACAACTGAGGTTATGGGTTAGTGTAGCTCTGTGCCCAGATGGAATGACACTAGCAGATGACAGATCAGTTTGAAAAAGGGACTTTGGACATGCAGGGGTTGCCATACAGACCTGAAGCCCAAAAGTGGAGCTGTCAGAGAGGGACGGATCCTTCTAAGAACAAAGAATTAGACAGTTACCAAGAACTCCACCACGAGAACACCAGGGCAGTGATGACAGAGTTGCCTCCTGCAGCCAGGGAGTGGTATTATCTTAAGCAGAAGGACCGATGTTAAATGTCTGGTAGCTACTGGCAACTTCCTTCCTATGCAGACCCCCCTTCAGCCACCACCACCCTCACCATGGTCAAAGCAGGAAAGGGATTCTCAGCCTCCAAGATACCTGTCCTGACCAAATAGCCTGGCCACCCTTGGGAAGACACCAACTGCCCCAACTGTGTGCTCCCCAGAGACTGGCAGATATTAGAAAAGGTGAATTACCGCAAACTCAGAATAGGTGCTGGCAACAGAATTAATGCTGAAGTTGCGCTGGAGGGGGGTGGAGCCAGGGTACCCACCACTCAGGATGCTGCCATTGAGCTCCAGGTTTTCTTTATTGGCCCCGTGCCTAGCAGCTCGGGGTGTTTTCTTTCCAGAACAGGTAGAAGTGAGGACTGGCTGCAGAGAAAGAAAAGATGGATCCACATGTCACCTTATAACGAAGGCACATGCAAAAACTCCAATGGTCAGGGCTGATACTATATTATTTACATGTCTGTAATATTATACTTTTGGTTTAAAACAATGTGGGTTTTTTTTTTTTGCAGGGGGAGGTATGTGTGTGGGGTGTTGCTAGGGATTGTTGAACCTAGGGCCTTACGCATATTAGGAAAGTGCTCTACCATCACGAGGCTATACTCCCAGACCCTTGAATCCTTAATGATTTACTGAACACCTTTCATGAGCACAGCCTGTAGAATACCTGAACTGCTAAACATTTTAGCAGAGTCCCCACCTCTCTATTTTGAGTACCTGTCTAGAGATCCAGTGAGCTCACAGAGGCCACTCCCTGATCCAGCTTTCCTGACACAGCCCAGCACTGCCCATGGCCATGAGGCTCACAGACTGTTCCATTATCTAATGATTATCTGGCTTAGATCTGCCAACTCTCAGCATCTCAATGATAACTGAAGCCAAGGAACTTAGAAACTAGAGCAAGTAGGTGGGACTTCTGGGCAAACAGGCAGTATACAGAGATGTGCTTATACACAGAATGTACTAACCTTGCTGCCAGAAGGAGGAAGTCGAGACACAGGGGAGCGGTAGATTGTCCCCCCAAACATAGGCCGGATGCTACTATTGGCTGTAGCATTGGACATGGTGGTGGTGTTCAGCTAAAGAGAATAACAGACACATTACTGATGTGAGGTAACACCCTCAGCCTTGCCAAGCAAGCTGTCTCTACCCAGCAGAGAAATGAGTACAGGGAGTAGTTCAGAAAAGATGAGTGCATGGTAAAGAGTCCCCACCTCTGTGTCTAATATTACATAACTGTGAGGAAACCCGGGAAGTTTTCAAAGCCTGTTTATATACAGCATATGGGACTATAAAATTGTACAATAAGCTGGGCATGGTGACACATGCTTATAATCCCAGTACTTGAGAGGCTAAGAGGAGAATCACAGGTTTGAGGACAGCCTCAGCAAGTAGAGAGACTCTTATCAACCTAGCAAGACCCTGTTTCTTTCTTTCTTTCTTTTTTGTGGTACTGGGAATTGAATCCAGAGGCATTCTACCTCCAAGCTACATCCCCAGACCTATTTTATTTCTTATATGCAAACAGGGTCTCACTAGGTTGCTGAAAGCATAACTAAATTGTGGAGGCTGAGCCGGGTGTGGTGGCGCACGCTTGTAATCCCAGCATTTGGGAGGCTGAGACTGGAGGATCCGGGTTCGCAGCCAGCCTCAGCTACCTAGTGAAGCACTCCGAAATTTAGTGAGACCCTGTTTCAAAATAAAGAATAAAAACTAGGGCTGGGGGTATAACTCGGAGGTAGAATGACCCTGAGTTCAATCCCCAGTACCGCAAAAAAAAAAAAAAAAAAAAAATTGTGGAGGCTGTCCTTGAACCTGCAATCCTCCAGTCTCAGCCTCCCAAGTACTAGGATTACAAACAAGCGTGCACCACCATGCCTGGCTGACTCTGTTTCAAAATAAAAATAAAATAGGGTTGGGGGTGTAGCTTGGAGGTAGAATGTCCCTGGGCTCAAACCTCATTACTGCAAAAAATAAATTTAAAAAAATTTTTTGAGTCAAGCATAATAAAATAAAAAGAATAGCTGAGCGTGGTGGCGCATGCTTTGTAATTCCAGTACTTTGAAGGCTGAGATAGGAAGATCCCAGGTTCGCGACCAGCCTCAGGTACTTTGTGAGGCCCTCCACAACTCAGTGAGACCCTGTTTCAAAATAAAGATGGGAAAAATAGGGATGGGGGTGTAGCTCAGAGGTAAAATGCCTCGGGGTTCAATCCCCAGTACTGAAAAAATAAAAAAAATAAAATAGGGCTGGAAATGTAGCTCGGAGATAGAATGCCACTGTTCAAACTTCAATATCACAAATTAATTAATTAATTAATTAATTAATTTGTACAAACTAGTTACAGCACAAGCCATTTACTATACGACCCAGACATTCTAACAGGAATGAAAGCATATGTCCATACAAAAACATATACACAAATGTTTATAGTAGTTTTAGCTGTAATAGCCAAAAGCTAGAAAAAAATCAATACTCAACAGGTGAATGGACAAGCAGATGATGAAAAATAGGGATGGGGGAGTAGTTCAGAGGTAAAATGCTTCTGAGCATTTTTTTTTTTTCTTTTTAAATGTGTGTGTGTGTGTATGTTGCTAGAGATTGATCCAAGGGGTATTCTACTTCCAAGATATTTTTTTTGTGTGTGTGTGTGGTACTGGGGATTGAACCCAAAGGCATTCTACCTTCAACCTATACCCCCAGCCCGATTTTATTTCTATTTATTTATTTATTTATTCCGGTACTGGGGATTGAACCCAGGGGCATTCTACCTCCGGGCTACACCCCCAGTCCTATTTTTTTTTATTCTTTATTTTGAAGCCACTAAGTTGTGGAGTGCCTCACTAAGTAGCTGAGGCTGGCCTCGAACCGGATCCTCCCATCTCAGCTTCCCAAATACTGGGATTACAAGCATGCGCCACCATGCCAGGCTCTATTTCTTATTTAGAAAGAGTCTCACTGGGTTGATGAGAGTCTCAGTAGTTGCTGAGGCTGTCCTTGAACCTGTGATCCTCCTATCTCAGCCCCTGGGTTCAACCTCTGAGCTACACCCCCAGCTCTATTTTTTATTTTAAAAATAAAAATTTTTAGCCAGGGGAGATGGCACATACTTGTAATCCCAGTACTTGGGAGGCTGAGATCAGAGGATGCAGGTTTGTGGTCAGCCTCAGCTACTTAGTGAGGTTCAAAATAAAGAATAAAAAATAGGAGTGGGGGTGTAGTTCGGAGGTAGAATGTCCCTGGGTTCCATCCCCAGTACCACAAAACAAACAAACAAACAAACAAATAAATAAAATAAAAATTTTTAGCTGGGTGTGATGGCACACACTTGTAATCCCTGTACTTGGGAGGCTGAGACTGGAGGATCCAGCTTCGCAGCCAGCCTCAGCTATTTAGTGAGGATCTCTGAAAATGACACCCTGTTTCAAAATAAAGAATAAAAAATAGAGCTGGGCGTGGTGGTGCACGCTTGTAATCCCAGCATTTGGGAGGCTGAGACTGGAGGATCCGGGTTCACGGTCAGCCTCAGCTACTTAGTGAGGCACTCTGCAACTTAGTGAGACCCTGTTTCAAAATAAAGAATTAAAAAAAAAAAAATAAGGCTGGGGGTATATAGTTTGGAGGTAGAATGCCCCTGAGTTCAATCCCCAGTACCACCAAAAATATAAATAAATAAAATAAAATAAAAAATAGAACTAGGGGATTTTATTTTATAAATAAAATAATTTTTATTTTTATTTAAAATTTTTTTTTGCCGGGCGTGGTGGCGCACGCTTGTAATCCCAGCATTTGGGAGGCTGAGACAGGAGGATCCGGGTTCGCAGCTAGCCTCAGCTACCTAGTGAGGCACTCCGCAACTTAGTGAGACCCTGTTTCAAAAATAAAGAATAAAAAAAAAATAGGGCTGGGGGTATAGCTCGGAGGTAGAATGCCCCTGAGTTCAATCCCCAGAACCGCAAAAAAATAAAATAAAAAATAAATAAAATAAATTTTTTTTTGCGGTACTAGGGATGGAACTCAGGGGCGTTCTACCTCCCAGCTACACCCCCAGCCCTATTTTTTATTCTTTATTTTGAAACCGGGTCTCACTAAGTTGCAGAGTGCCTCACTAGGTAGCTGAGGCTGGCCGTGAACCCGGATCCTCCGGTCTCAGCCTCCCGAATGCTGGGATTACAAGCATGCGCCACCACGCCCGGCTCTAAAATAATTTTTATTTTTAGCCAAGTGTGGTGGCACACGCTTGTAATTCCAGTACTTGGGAGGCTGAGATAGGAGGATCACAGGTTCAAGGACAGCCTCAGCAAGCAGTGAGACTCTCATCAACTTAGTGCCACCCTGTTTCCAAATAATAAATAAAATTGGGTTGAGGGTGTAGGTCGAAGGTAAAATGCCTCTGGGTTCAATCCCCAGTACAACAAAAAATAAATAAATAAATAGTTTTATTTTTGAAACATGGTCTTGCTAATTTGCTGAGACTGGCCTCAAACATGCAATCCTCCTGTCTCAATCTCTCAAGTACTGGTATTACAGGTGTGTGTCACTCTGCCCAGCTAAATATTCCATTTCATAGCACCAGTCACCTGTTCAAGTTTCACAGAATCACAGAATATCGTTTCACAACATCACAGAATGTTGGCAGTTATTGGCCCTGGAAGTTTGTGTGTGTGTGTATGTGATGGTGGTGGTAGAGTACTGGGGATTGAACTCAGGGGCGTTCCACCTCTGAGCTATATTCCCAGCCCTTTTTATTTTTTTGTTTTGAAACAATCTCACTAGGTTGCTGAGAGTTCTGCTACATTGCTGAGGCTGTTCTGGAACCTACAATCCTGTCTCAGACTCCCAAGTACTGGGACTACAGGTGTGTACCAACATGCCCTGGGAGTCTAATACAAGGATTCAACAACTGGCACACATCACAGCTGGCCACTCCTCTACTGTTGCTATAAACCACTGCTCAAGATTAAACAACAGGCCGTGCGTGGTGGCGCACGCTTGTAATCCCAGCATTCGGGAGGCTGAGACCGGAGGATCCGGGTTCGCGGCCAGCCTCAGCTACCTAGTGAGGCACTCCGCAACTTAGTGAGACTTGGTTTCAAAAAAGTAAAGAATAAAAACTAGGGTTGGGGGTATAGCTCGGAGGTAGAATGCCGCTGAGTTCAATCCCCAGTACCGCAAAAAAAATAAAAAAAAATAAAAAAATAAAAGATTAAACAACAGTCTTCCATTCACTCAAATGGGATCAACCTGAAAGGGAGGAATAGCATTTCCTGTGTCAGCAGGACAGAGGGCGAGAGAGGACTGAACAGCCGAGCCTCCCCCGCCTCATGAGCAGCACTTCTCAAAGGGCGAGTTTACCTTGCGCACTTTGCCTGGCGTGTTGGGAGCCAGTCCTCGCCGTTTGCTGGGCGTCCGGGGAGCACTGCCATAGAGCATCTCTGTCTCCGTCTGCTTTTTGTTCTTTAGTTGCTGTATGAAATGAGAATCAACAGTGGTGAGTCCAAGTGAGAGAGCAGGTCTGTGACTGGAACAGAAGCAGGCCAGAAAGTCTACATCCCAAGCTAAGAGGAGCCGCCTGATGACCTGCTCCTCAGCCAGACGCGGCTCCGGGCAGTGCCACCTGTGGGCACACTTACTCTCTCTTGCTTGGCTCTCTCCTTCTCCATTCGATGCATCTCCCATTGTTCTGTCACATACTCCATGAATTTCTGCCCATTCACCACAAATGCCATGGATTGCTCCTGTTCCCACATGTCAATCCGTGCCTTCAACTCCTCTTCCAGCTGAGACCAGAAACAAAGACTTATTACTTAAAAATGTGGTGTGAAGCCCAAAAGAAACGATTACCCAAAAGAATGACACTTCCCCCCAGGTGTGGTGGTGCACTTGTGTAATCGCAGCTACTCCAAAAGCTGAGGCAGAGGATTGTATATTCCAAGTCAACCTGGGCAACTTAGCAAAAGAAAAAGAGCTGAGGGCGTAGGTCAGTGATAGAGCACTCGCCTAGCATGTGCAAGGCCCTGGGGTCAATCCCCAGCACCACAAAGAAAAAAAAAAAAAAAAAAGACTTCCTTTCCCAAAGCATCATCAGTCTGACTTTGGGTAGCTGGACCCATCTCAGTACAGGTCAGAGTGACCATAAATTAAAGCCTATGATGGTTCATTCACAACACATAAAAGGTAGAAAAAAAAAAAAAAAAAAACAAGAACCTAGAGCCTGAATACGGAGGAGTTTTTCTATGATTCTGGGATGTGAACTCAGAGGCATTCTACCTTCAAGCTACATCTCCAGTTATTTTATTTTGAAACAGGGTTTTCCTGGGTTGCTAAGAATCTCACTAATTTGCTGAGGCTGCTCAGGAACCTGCAATCCTCCTGTCTCAGCCTCCCAAGTACTGGGATTACAGAATACTGAGATTCTGATGCCTACAGTTACAGGCTGCATCAGTAAAATGAGTAACATGAACTAGATGCTATATTAAAAGCAGGACTATGGAACCAGACTATCTGAGTTTCAATCTAGAATCCACCTCTTACTGGCTGTGAAAAGGTAGGCAAGTTATTTCATAGTATCTCATTTTCTCATCTGTAAAAATGGAAATATATCAACCTCAAGGAATGTTGTGACACATATGAATAAATTACTACAGCGCAACAGATCTAGCATTACTTAATAAATGCTATCACTATTAAAACAGAAACTAGTAATGAAGCCTACAGCACTTTCTCAAAAGCTTGCTTCATGTTATGAGCTGAATAGTTGCTCCAAAATTCACACTGAAATTCTAATTCCTGGTAGCTCAGAATGTGACTGTATTGGAGTAAGAACTTTAAAAAGGCTAGCCAGACATGGTGGCACAGCACACTTGTAATCCCAGTACTTGGGAGGTTGAGACAGGAGGATCACAGGTTAGTGGCCAGTCTTAGCTACTTAGTGAGGCCCTTTGCAACTAGTGAGAACCTGTTTCAAAATAAAGAATTAAAAAAAAATAGGGCTAGGAGTGTAGCTTGGAGGTAAAATGCCCCTGGGGTCAATCCCCAGTACTGGAAAAAAAAAAAAAAAGAAGAAAATAGGCTAGGGGTATAGCTCAGAGATAGCATGCCCCTGGATTCAATCCCCAGTAACACACACACACACACACACACACACACACTCTCTCTCTCTCTCACACACACACACAAATAATAATAATAATAAATGAATAAATAAAAAGGTAATTGAAGCCAGGCATGGTGAAGTCAGGCATGGTTATCCCAGAACTTGGGAGACTGAGACAGAATGATTGCAGGTCTGTGGAAAGCCTCAGCAATAGGGCTGGGATATAACTCAAAGTAGAGCCCTCCCCTGGGTTCAATTCCCTGTACCAGAAAAACAGAATCCCAACCCTGCCAATGACATTCTGATCTGTCTTCCAGTTTCCAGAATTCTGAGAAAATAAGATTTCTGCTGTAAATCGGCAGCCCTTGCAGGTTAACACACTTTGATACTTAATTGTTTATAGTAAAGGCCCAAGTGTATAATTATCCTGCCTAAATTTTGGAAGAGGAGACAGTTTGGGGGCAAAATAATACAAAGCAAAGAACATACAAAGAGTGAGGTATCTTGGAGCCAAGCACCAAAAACTCTTAGGAATAATATTACCTTGGGGAGTGTTTTCTGGAGCTTGGCTCGTTGCTTTTCTTCTTTTAGAAGATTTCCTCCCCGGTTTGTAAATCGACTTGGATCTGAAGCTTTTCTCTGTGGAGTACAATTTATTTAATTAGAGTAAAACCTAGGAGAGTCAGACCACTTCTGCTAAGATTTCTTGCTCTCATGAGATGATCCAATATTAAAATGACTTTAAGAATTTTGAAAGCAGAGCATGATGGTGCACACTTTAATCCTAGTACTTGAGAGGCTGAGACAGGAAAGTTCAAGGACATCCTCAGCAAGTAGTGAGATTCTCATCAACCTACTGAGATACTGTTTCAAAATAAAAATTTAAAGCCGGGCATGGTGGCACACGCTTGTAATCCCAGCATTCAGGAGGCTGAGACCGGAGGATCCGGGTTCGCGGCCAGCCTCAGCTACCTAGTGAGACACTCCACAACTTAGTGAGACTCAGTTTCAAAATAAAGAATAAAAAATAGGGCTGGGGGTATAGCTTGGAGGTAGAATGCCCCTGAGTTCAATCCCCAGTACCGCAAAATAAATAAATAAATAAATAAATAAAAAAAAAATAAATAAATAAAAATTTAAAAATAGGAGCTGGGCATAGTAGCACAGGCTTGTAATCCCAGTACTTGGGAGGCTGAGACAAGAGGATCACAGGTTTGCGGCCAGCCTCAGCTACTTAGGGAGGCACTCCGCAACTTAGTGAGACTCTGTTTCAAAATAAAGAATAAAAAATAGGGCAGGGGGTATAGCTCTGAGATAGAATGCCCAAGTTCAATCCCCCAACAACAAAAAATAGGGCTAGGGGTGTAGCTAGGAGGTAGAATGCCTCTGAGTTCAATCCCTAGTACCCCCCAAAGAAAAAGAAAAAGAAAGAAAGAATTTTGAGCCAGGGCCTGGCACGGTGGCACACACTTGTAATCCAAGTACTTGGGAAACTGAAACAGGAGGATCTCAGGTTCTACTTAGTGAGACCCTGTTTCAAAATCAAGAATAGGGCTGAGGGTGTAGTTCAGAGGCAGAATGCCCCTGGGTTCAATCTCTAGTACTGCAAAGAAAAAAGAAAAAAGAAAAAAAAAAAAGTAAAACGCAACTGGGGATTTAGCTCAGTAGGAAAGTATTTGCCTAGCATGTACAAGACTCTGGGTTTCTAATACATTGTTGGTGGGATTGCAAACTTGTGCAACCACTGTGGAAAACAGTATGGAGGATCCTCAGACGAATGGGAGTGAACGTACCATATGACCCAGCAATACCACTACTGGGTATATACCCAACAGAATGGAAACCAAATTATCAGACCGATGCATGTGTATCTATGTTTATAGCAGCTCAATTCACAATAGCCAAACTATGGAAGCAGCCAAGATGTCCAACCACAGATGAATGGATTACAAAACTATGGGATATGTATACAATGGAATTTTACTCAGC
>PVLC010023404.1:0-25560 GCA_004027655.1 Graphiurus murinus
GTACTGGGGATTGAACTCAGGGGCATTCTACCTCCGAGCTATACCCCCAGCCCTATTTTTTATTCTTTATTTTGAAACCGAGTCTCACTAAGTTGCGGAGTGCCTCACTAGGTAGCTGAGGCTGGCCGCGAACCCGGATCCTCCGGTCTCAGCCTCCCGAATGCTGGGATTACAAGCGTGTGCCACCACACCCGGCTTCTGAGAGCTTTTATAAGATGAAAATGAAGATGCGTCTACAGAGATGGGGTCAGTCCCACTGTCTGACATGAACTGGCACTGACTGGCATGCACTCGGTCCCACTGTCAGGGAAGTCTAGCAGAGAGGCAAGGCAAAGACATTGATGAGACAGCACCAGATGGACGGACAGATGAGTCAGTTTGGGCTGACAAATGGACACACAAGTGATGCAAACACTAACAGAAGACAAAAAACACAGAAATGGGACAGCATTAGTGGACTGAGAATGAGAACAGGTGGATGGGGCAGAGTCCTGGGACAGCAGGCAGGAGACCAGAGCAGCTGTACTCACCCGCGGTGCTCCCCGGCATGGGCCACACACGCATCCAGGCGGAAGCTCCAGGCACAGACAGGGTCCCGGGCCAGGATGCACTCTGAGCAGCTCTGGAGACGGCCACAGTTGGTCGTGTTGACTTGTGTCACCTCAGTACGGGAGCCAACCAGGAGCCAGTCCTACACAAAGGGAGCAAGAAAAGGAAATGTGCTGGATCTCCCAGACCTCACGGTCACAACTGGCTCTGGACTCAGATGCCGCCCCCCCCCCCGACCTAACTCCTCTATATTTATGACTCACATGGTACAATTTCAAGTTCTCAACCGGCTGTGGCTCTGGGAACAAGGCCAGATCCTCGAGGACGCTGAGCTGGGCTCCGATGTGAACTGCTCGGTGAAGGTGTCCATCCTCTAGGAAGCAGCAAGGGGCAATAATAGTGACATAAGTGTCCCTGTGTGTGGGATCTGATGCCTGTGTATATTAGGGGACCCCCTCTGTGAGGAGACTATGCACTATGTAGGCAACCTGCTTGACATTAAATATACCTGTCCCCAGGTAGAGCACATCATACTCTTTCCCTGAGAGGCTGGTGACCCTTTGGGCGGTGACTCTGAGATAGGCTGTGTCCGTAGTGACCAGCAGGGGGCGATCACCAGCTGGAGACACTGGCCTGTCCATGAGTGGGTGGTCTCGGATGAAGGTGAGCACCCGGTCAGGCAGGAAGAGCGATGAGCCAAACTGCTGGAGCTTCATGTTGTTGGTGATGCACTAGAGGAAACACAGGGCTGAGTGATAAAGGGTCCCTGGAACAGGAAGTACCAGTGATGCTTCGCATGACTCTTGTGGAAGCTCTTTAATTCAGGCCTTGGATGAAGTCCTGCCCCCATCCCCTCACCTCTCCAGGTCTGGGCTGGGGCACAACATTGTCCATGAAAGACAGTCCCCTATTGCAGTCATATTTTAGCTCTCTGAAGGGACCATTCAGCACTGTCCGAATGTCTTGTGGTCGGAAGGCACAGACAGCAGAGATTACAGCCCCTTCCCTGGAAGAGTCACAGGTTGGAGTCAGATATCTAGAGGGAGCGAGAAAACAGCAACTCATCTCTTGTCAAATGACAACGCCCCTCCCCGTGGGGAGCCACACAGCCTCAGGAGGGAAGAAACTGCACTGACCCCACCATCTCCCACCCTGGAACTCCCCTCCACACCAAGACCCCTCACCACTGGGAGGAAAAGATGCCATAAAAGATGGGGGTCCCTGTTCCAGGTTCAGGTCGAAGCATAGCCATGTCCTGCAGGACACTGGAGGCCTGGCCATTCTCAGACCCCGGACATAGCAGATCAGCTTTCAGAAATGTGGTCCACCTATGCTGGAGGGTCTTCCGGCCCCCGAGGTCCCCCTAGAGTGACAAGCACATGGGAAATTCTCTTAGAAGACTAACACTGGGCAAGGAGTATGGAGACCAATACAAGTTTCCTCTCTGACTTTAGGGCAGACGTGGACAGATGGAGAGATGAATGCACAGGAATGCAGGGACAGACAGACAGAGGAACTGTGGGGATAATGAGATACAGGGGTGGATGAGGTCACAGTAACAGTGACGGTGACTAAGTCAATTGTGCATTTATAAAGTACCATACTATGATGTGTTTTAACATAAGTTAGCTCATGTAAAACAACCCTGACAGGTCAGCACCATTATTATCCTCATTCTGCAGACGACTTTCAAAGGTGCTAAAGATCCTGCCTGGGGCCACAGAGCAGTAAGTGGTGCAGCAGGACACGAATCTCTACACTAGTCCACCTCCTGTGGGCTGTGTGTCACAAGGGTGACTGTGAGGGTGAGCGAGCCCAGAGCCCCTACTGCCTGTCCCCGAGACCACCAAAGAAGTCAAGACATAGAAAAAAAGGAGACAGAGGTGCAGAGACAGAGACTCAGAGTGGGAAAGACAGGAAGACAGATGGAGGGAGGGACAACAGACAGCCAGGCTGAGGGTCTCACCGCACACACACGGGCCACCCGAGGGACCTTAAGGCGCTGCTCTGAGTTGAACGCTCGGGCAGTCTCCGTGAAAAAGAAGAAAATCTCGTCGTCTCCAACTTCATCTCCCCACTCAGCTGGGCTCAGGGCCATGGCTGCAACAAAGGCTGGGGCTGGAGAGTCGGGTGGTCTCAGATCCCCATAGACATAGCCCAGGGCCACCCAACCTCCCCCTGGTCTGTCCCTCCAGGGACCCCTGCTTTCTCCCCACCGTTAAGCCAGGATGACAAGGTCTCTGTGCGAATCCAGTCCTCAGCAGGACCCACAGCCCGAGCGATAATCGGTTCCGTCCCCAAGAAGTTTTTCACAGTGGCAGCATAGAGGACTCCCCCTGCAGGGCGACAGGGAGGAGACAGGCTGTCAGAGACCCACTGAATGAAGCAAGAGTAATCCCAGGCAGAGCAGGGAATAAAGCAGGGCAGCAACTCCCAGGACCAACGCCCACTAGTGCCAGGTACCAAGCACATCACCAGGGTCACTTGACTTAACAGTAAATGGACATATAACCTGCTCTAGGCAGTAAGGAAACCAAGGTCAAAGGAAAACTGTGCCAGAATGTCCACTGGTATGAAGGGATAAAAACGGCCTTTCTTGTGGAAATCAGATTTGTTCTGGGGCTTCTGTCGCTATTACAGTAAGCCTGTGATACGCTGACTGCACTGTGACTCCAGGAGGGGTGTTTGCTTTGCAGTACATTCCCATCTTACCTAAGTTCTCCACTATGGTGAAGTCTGAGGGAACTACTCTTCTTTCTGAACTTTAGTGGGTGTGCACTGCTTGGAACAAGACATAACTCTAGGGTATACTAGAAGCCCCTGGGACTTGATCAAAATGCAGATCCCGGGGCCCAGCAACTCTCATTCAATTAAGGTGGGGTTGTCCCAATAACGTGCATTTCAAGCAACAACGAGCATTTCAAGCAAGAGTTATTCAGATGCAAGTGATTCAGGCCTCACTTTGAGAAACACCAGCCTAGGAAATGAATGCAGGCATAGCAGACAGCAGGAAAAGCAACAGAGGAATGAGATCTCCCCTCCTGTACAGCGGAGGGGCAGGGGCACTCTACTGTAGCAGGAACTGGAGAGAAGTACAAGAGGCACTCAGAGAGAGAGGGAGGTGCTACTCTGTGGGTGGAATTAGGAAAGAACTACAGCCACCCCAAGTAACACTAGTGTATGGGAAGGAGGACTTCCCAAGCAGGGAAGAGGGAAGCCATGTTTGAGTATGTGGGACACTGGTCCCTAAAGCCCAAAAGGACAGAGGGGGCTGCCAAGGAGGGCAAGTGAGCGGAGATGAAGCTGGAAGGTGCAGGTGGGCACAGTTATAAAGTGTCCCTGCTATGCCAGGGAAGGTAGACTTTATCCTACAGAGAAGAGTAAAACTGCAATGATTTTTTTTTTTTTTTTTTTTTTTTTTTGCTAAGAAGGGTGTAGTGGTGCATGCTTGTAATCCCGGTACTTGGGAGACTGAGATGGGAGGATCCAGGTTCTCGGCCAGCCTCAGCTGCTACTTCGAGAGGCCCTCTACAGCTTAGTGAGACCCTGTTTCAAAATAAAGAATAAAAAATAGGGCTTGGGATATAGCTTAGAGGTAGAATGCCCCTGGGTTCCATCCCCAGTACTGAAAAAAGAAAGAAGAGAGCAATGTCATTAGGTTTTTTTTTTTCTTTTTTTTTTTTTAAGGAAGATAGTGCTAGTTAAAGGCCTTTCACACAGACCAGAGTGGAAGGCCCAAATGAAGACAGGGCAGAGAGAATACAGGGGATAGACTTCAAAAGACATTTCTAAGGTAGAATCCATTAACAAGATTTGAGTATCAATTGAACATGAGATGTGAGAGAATGGAGCAAAATAATGTCTCTTAAGCTTTTCTAGTTTTTAAGACTGATGATAGCAGATGGTGATATTGTTAACCAAACCAAGAAATGACAAGAAAAGGTGATGGAGGCAGCTGGAGAGGAAGTGAGTGAGTTCTGCTGTTGGACAGGCTAAGGTTGAAATGTCTTCAGGACACGGGTCACAGATACCAGAAGACAAAGAGAAGGGTCCAGGGAGCCAAGGCCAGAGTCAGCAACATGGAAGTCATCACACATCCTGCTTAAGACTTGAAGGTAATAATCAGGGGGAAAGGTAAGGCAAGAAGAAAGACCTGGGAATCATGGCCATTGAAAGAGAAGAGCTACTGCCAGCAACTGAGAGATCTGATCAGGAAGCCCCAAGAAGCACGAGAGCCTGGTGCTGAGACCAGGTGCATGAAATCCTTCACAAGAGCCATGGGGGCTCGTGCCCTCTGGGGAAAGTAGGGGAGAACACGGCCGAGGGGAGGGAAGCCAAATCATCATGGGGTCACAGATGCTTCAGAGAAGTTACTTGTCACAGGCACTGGTAGATAACCAGTCTGGGAAAAACTATGCAGAGCAAAAAAGGGCCAGTAAAGGGTTGGGAACCTCTTTGGGGGGTGAGAAGACTGTTTCATTACTTGAGATTGTGGAAGAATCCAAGTGCTTCAGGACTTGGAAAAATGGGTTTGAACCCTTATTACAGGCTAGTAGTATGATTTTGGGCAAATTAACTTTCCTAAACCTCAGGTTCCTCAAATGTAGAATAAGGATAATCCAACTTTCCACTCAGAGTAAGTGCTGAGGGTGAGGTGAGATACCAATTACAGAGCCCCAGTGAGGGCCTGGCACATGGTATGCATTTGATAACAACAGTTACAGCTCCTTAAAAAAATCTCAAATGGTCATATCTCTGACTTCCTACCAGAAGGGAAGAGGGAGCTATAAAATGGCATCCCATTCTTTTCCAGAGAATCTCAGGAAAGAAAAAAATATTGATCACAGTTCCTGGAAGCAAATGAGCCAACCTTCTGTATGTCCATAGGGGGGGAAAGTTGATAAAGAAGAGCTGGATTGAAATTTTTCTCTAAGAGAAATACACAAAACACTCTAAAACCAAAACTCTGGCAGAAGCTGTGTCATGGATTTCCTAAGAACAGAAGGAGATGTAGTAGGGGAGACAGTTATAAATATTTAGGGGACATGGCTTAGAGCAAGGGTTTGGGGGAAAACAAGCATTATTCTGGAAACAATAAAGGACCAAAGATAACCAAACAAGGACCCAACAGTGGATGGAGGTAAGGGGTCCCAAAATTTTCTAAGGGATCAAGAGAGGGACCAGCAACACTGGAACCTAGAAATGCAGAAGAGAACAGTCACAGGGTGAAACAGCAGAGGGTCATTCACACTAAAGGGCAGCAGGGGGGATCCGACACGTTGGGAAGAAGTGCAGGGCTCCAGGTACTCAAGGTGTGCAACACAGTTTTATACACTCACACACAAAAAGGACAACAGCAATTACAGTCATGAGGACAGGAGTCCACAGAAGGACACAGGACCATTGTACATTCTAGATTCTCCAAGACACTTTCAGTGCCAATGCAATGGAATTGCAATGTTCACATAGTAAAATATCCTGAACAAGCAATTGTTTGGCAAAGTATCGCTGAAAGGATCAAGTCAAAAAACATTAAAATACACTTCCGCCACTGGCAAAAGATGATGTGCAGGAGAGTGATATCCACAGTGTTGCACTCAGTGAACAAGCCAGCTAGGAAAAAACACCAGGGATAATTCAGCCCTATTTTTAAAAAAATATGTATATATGTCTGTGAGCGTAGGAAAGACTGTTGAAGGAGCTAAAACTCTACAGTGTTAACAATGTTGGTTTCTGACTAATTTTATTTTCTTTATGCTTTTTGTCTTCACTGAATTTTTTGTAGTTAGCATCTTTTATAACCCAAAATTTAAGATATTTTTATTTTAGAAACACAAAGACACAAAAAAAGATCGAAAGCCACAAAAGATGAAGAATTACAGCCAAAGAAAAATTCCAATTATATGTAAAAATAGATCCCTACTTTTCCAGATGGAAGGCCTGTAGAAATAGGTCCCCACAATGTGTTGGCAACTCAAAATGAAAGGCTAGGATGTATGTCATGGCAGTGAGTATTTCACTCCACCATAGGGGTTTCAAATTTCCATTCTGGTGTCAAAATGCTCACTTTTAAAGGAGATTAACAACAGGAATTATCTACTCATTGGTTCTAAAAATAAGATTTTAAACATGGACTGGCTTTGCTTTTTCCACTCGTTTTTATTCTCTTGGTTAGATGCTTTTCAGGATTAATATCTCCTACTCTAATGGTCTCCCTTGTCTTATGTAAGGATTGGGCCAACTGGATACGTTTTATTTTTTTATCAGCCTGTTAGTAGGGCATAATTACATAGTTAGAGATGAAATGTTTACCTTTCCCTCTGCTAGCTGTGTAGGCTTCCTATTAAATGTCTTGTTTCAGTGTGTGAATACTTGTCTTAGGGCAGACACACATGGATTTAAGAGGTAGGCTTGCCCTCAAATACTGGCAGCAACCGGTACATCTGGAACATGTGCAGTGCTCCTTGGCAGATGCATTATCACAAGATGCAACAAGACTGAAAGCAGTGCATAAAAAGCACAAAATGAGTTCCCGAAGAGAAAAAGCAAAATCTTCTGCTTGTCTTGATGAAAGCCCAGTTTGTAACAGGATGTTGTGGGGAGGACCAAAGACAACTGACTGATACGCTAACTTGGGTACCTGGGTAATGATGGCACTTGACACTCAGAGGAGGGAATGCTGGTGGAAGAGCAGGTTTGGAAAAGGTGAGTGAAGATGATGAGCTTGCCTGGGAACATAATGATTTTGAGATTCCTATGGGACTTCCAAGTAGAAGTGTTTGAAAGGCAGTTGGATGCACGGTCTATACCTTCACGTAATGCCTGGGGGACTGGCATTCAAATGCAGTGGAAAAAGAAGCCGGGGGGCTGGTTAAGATTACAACTATGTAAGCATGAGAAGAGAAGAAGCTCTTGGAGGAAGCCTAAGGAGGCCCAAAATTTAAGGAATGAGCAAAAGACAAAGAACCTACCAAAGAGACTGAGAAGGGCTCACTGATGATTTTAGGCTAATGTAAATTTTATTGTCAAACTATACACATTTTTCCAAAGTTGAATAGTATAAATAAAGACACTGACATCATTTTGCTAATTTTATCTAAGTACAGCACAGATAAATGTCATATCTTGAAAATTAGATTTATAGGGCTCTTCCCAAAAGAAATACAAGTACCAATAAACTCATTAAAAAAAAAAACTGTTCAACCTCACTAATAGGAATACCTATCAAAATATACATTAAGTTGGACTTTGGAGGAGGGCATGGCTTGTTTCTATTTTGGTTAACTATATTACTTGGGCCAGACTATGGTGCAATGTAATAGGTTCTCTCATCATTGCTGGTGGGACTAACTGGAGACTAATTTATCCAAATCAAGTACCACTGAAATCTTTACATCCTTTGATCTAGCAATTCCACTTTTTAGATTGACTCATATGCAATCAGATTTTCCTAAGAACTTGTGTAAAATGATCTCTGGGGTTGTACCCAGGGGTGTTCTACCACTGAGCTACATCCCAGCCCTTTTTATTTTTTATTTTGAAATAGGGTTTAAATTGCCTGGGTTAACCTCAAATTTGAGATCTTCCTATCTCTGCCTTTCAAGTAGCTGGGATTACAGGCATGTGCCAACCCACCTGTTAACAGCATTATTTATAGAAGTAAAAATTGATTTTATAGCATTATTTATTTTATAGCATCATTTATAGAAGCAATAATTGATTTAAAACTTGAATGTGTACTTATGTATTTGTGAATAATTAAACTGTCCTCCATTCAAATGATAGAAGAGTATACAATTACTAAAAATCACATTTAGAATAATTATATAATTTCTATGATGAGAAAATGCTTGGTATAAGAATATTAAGTGAATATGCATGAAATTCCAATTTATAAATACAGACACATAGACACAGGAGAAGAAAATCCTAAATATACTCCAAAATATTAATAGTGACTACCTAGTGATGGAATTACATATAAAATTTTCACTTTCCTCTTTATTCATTTCCATATTTCCTAATTTTCTACAACATACATTGTAATTTTTATAATTTAAAATAACTACTCCTACTATTATAGTCTAATTATGTTTTCATTACTAAAAGCTCTTTTTTTCCATTTCAAAATACATTTATTATCATTAAGAACATTTTCATAGATCCTAAGTGGAAACTTTGGTTCTAGTCCTTACACACGATCACTATTTGCATGTTTCGGTACTGCCATTTTCAAAACAGAAGGGCATTATGGATCAATACTAAAAGCCCCAAGTGAATACTGGCACTTATGTAGACCAAGAACATTTTTAAATGACAGCCCTGTAAAGTAAGAAGTACAGATGAAAATTTATAATATTGGTTTTGACTGTGATTTGGATCCGAGGCAGCTGGAGACATAGAGGTTCTGTGTTAACTGGAGACCACCATTCTAAACTACAAAGTGAATTCTAATCACCCCCACCAATTAGCAGCGAAAGAAAACCCTGACCCTTTTTCCTTTCTTCAAACAACCCTGAATTTTACCACCTGAAAAAAAAAGACTTGAAACTATCTGAAAGCATTCTTCCTTCTTTTATACAATGATTTAACTTACTAAATTTGTCTTCTTAAACCACATCCTAATATGAATTTACTTGCTGACTGCACAAGGATAAATTATCATAAAGGTTTGCTTGTAACAAAGTATGTTATCTGATTACCTTAGGTTATTACAATTGAGAAGTCATTTATGTTGATAAACAATTTTGCAGAATCAAGAGACATTTACAGGCATCGGGCACTCACCTCTAATCCCACTATTGGGGAAGCTGAGACAGGAGGATTGCAGGTTCGAGGCCAGCTTCAGCAACTTGAAAGAGGTCTTTAACAACTTAGTAAGACCCTGTTTCAAAATAAAAAATAAAATATGGCTAGGGGTGTAGCTCAGAGGTAGCATGCCCTTGGGTTCTATCCCCAGTATCCAAGAAAGAGAGAGAGAGAGAGAGAGAGAGAGAGAGAGAGAGAGAGAGAGAGAGAGAGAGAGAAATATTTAAAATTAAAATTCAGAAATCTTTCTTATTGATCCCATTGGCAATTTTACCAAAGATGTTGATGAAAAGCCAGGAAAAATAAATTATTGACTAAACTGTTTCATTTAAAAATGGGTTTAGCCATACATTTTTAATGCACGCTTGTAATCCCAGTACTTGGGAGGCTGAGACAGGAAGATCCCAAGTTCTTGGCCAGCCTCAGCTACTTAGTGAGGCCTTCCGCAACTTAGTGAGACCCTGTTTCAAAATAAAGAATAAAAAATAGGGTTGGGGGTGCAGCTTGGAGGTAGAAGTCCCTGGGTTCCATCCCCAGTACTGCTAAAAAAATAAAATTAAAATTAAAAAAAAATTTTTTTTTTAATGTATGGGTTTAAACAAGTTCTCAACTTCAATAATAGACAATAACTCAAATGTTTTTGCTCAATATATACTTTGTACTCACTTTCAAAAACTCATTTTTCTTTTTCTGAAAAGGAAAGTCACTAAAGAATGATTTAATCTTTACAGTTTTTAAGACTTTTCCTAAAAATGAAGTCACATAGAAGAAAAAAAAATTGTTAGATCCTATGTCCCAATTTTTGTTTTACACAAAAATATTATCTAAAAGTACCAGTAAAATTAATTTTACGATAAAGTTGGCAGCAAAAGTCGGTGAAGAAAGAAAAAACAGAATGATGAATGATGCTAAATAATTGATTTGCTAGCTGGAAAAAATTTATATCCCCATCTCATGCCATGCATCAAAATAAGTTCCAGATATATCAAAGAATTAAATTTGGAGGGAAAATATAAAGAGAAAATTTTGTAACTGCTAAGTGAAGAAAGATTTATCTTAAAAACACATAATCACAAAAGAAAATATGTGTAGAATAGAAAGCTAATATCCCATCTGTTAATTGGCCCAAGAACATGAACAGAGGATTCGTCAAAGAAGAAATAAAAATAACTAAAAAATAAAAAATATTCAATTTCACTAGTATCCAAAAAATACAAATTAAGACAAGGTGCCATTTTGGTCTAAAATTAGCAAAGATGTTTTTAAGTGACAACAATACTTTATGGTAAAATTTATGTGAGAAATCGAAACACTCATACATTGCCATTTTGTAGTGTAAATTGCTACACCCTTTTGAAAAACTCAATTAGCAACAGATAATGAGTCATAAAATGTTCACACTCTTTGCTGCAGTAACCCATTTCTAGGAATTTTAAGGAGATGATCTAAAATGAGGACCAAAAAATATACAAATATATTTACTACAGCAATATGGATATTAGCAAAAACTTTGAAGTAAACTAAATAAAATAATGTGAAGATTTTGGAGTTGTTTAATTTATGGTATGCTCAGTAATATGATGTCATTAATTTTTTTCTTTTTTTTTGCGGTACTGGGGATTGAACTCAGGGGCATTCTACCTTTGAGCAATACCTCCAGCCCTATTTTTTATTCTTTATTTTGAAACCGAGTCTCACTAAGTTGTGGAGTGTCTCACTAGGTAGCTGAGGCTGGCCATGAACCCAGATCCTCCAGTCTCAGCCTCCCAAATGCTGGGATTACAAGCGTGCGCCACCACACCCGGTTCCATTAAATTTTTTCTGCAAAGAATTTTAAAATTATACAGAAATTCCTATGGTATAAAATTACATGACAAAATTCAAAATTATATCCACATAATATAGAACCTAAAAGTGTTATAATGCACACATAAAATTTCCACTAACCCACTTGCTTTACACTATCATAAGAAAAAAGCCACATTTTCACTGATTTTGGAAGGTGTATGTGAGGGGTCTGGCCTAAAATGCAGGTTGTATGACAGAGAAACAATCTGCTCTCTGTCAGCCAAGGAATTAAACAGTCATTCTCCAGAAGAGGTTTCACCATGACTGGAGCAACTGTAGATGGCTTACTCAAAGGAAGCAACCACAAGAATTTATTTAACAGTCATTACTAATTCCTCTGAACAACAAAGCACTAGCCAGCAAAATGTATGTGCATAAGTATATATGGGTGTGCATGTACTTTTAAAGGCTGGAAGGAAATATTCTAAACTAATAGCAGTGGTTTTCTAAGTAGAGATGCTCTAGACTACATTAATATGGTAGACTTATGGAACCATTTACATTTAATTAAGTAAAATTTAGGCTGGGCATGGTGGCACACGCCTGTAATCCCAGTCCTTGGGATGAGACAGGAAGATCACAGGCTCGAGGACAGTCTTGGCAAGGAATGAGACTCTCATCAACCTAGTGAGACCTTGGTTCAAAATAAAAATAAAATAGGGCTATGGGTAAGCTCAGAGGTAGAACACCTCTGGGTTCAATCTCCAGTACCACAATAAAATAAATAAATAAATAAATAAATAAATAAATAAATAAATAAATAAATAAATAAATAAATAAATTTTAGCGGGTTGTGGTGGCATATACCTATAGTCCCAGTACTTGGGAGGCTGAGACAGGAAGATCACAGGTTTGCAGCTAGCCTCAGCAATTTAACGAGGCCCTCTACAACTTAGTGAGAACCTGTTTCAAAAACAGAATAGGGCTGGGGATGTAGCTCAGAGGTAGAATGCCCCTGGGTTCAATTACTAGTACCCCAAAAATAATTTTTTTTAATTTAAAATTCCTCCCTTTAGTGCACTAGTCACATCTCAAGGGCTTAAGAGCCACAATAGCAAGTGGCTAGCAAATTGGACAGTGGAGATGTAGAATATTTCCACCATCATATAACGATATTTTGGACAGTGCTGTTCTAGACTCATTTACTGAAATATGTATTGTAGTGGATTCTCCTTAAAAACAGAAAAAATAAATACTATGGGAGATGAAAATGAGGTTAACAGAAGAAACACGCATATTAGTGGTACAAAGGAAACATTCTCTAGAGAAAACTTTGGGGAAAATAATACCCTGTGGGGGAAAGCAGGTGGTTACAGGCACTCTGAGAAAGGCAAAAAGGAGGCTTTACGTCCACATTTGCAATATCACTACCAATCTCACCAGCGTGTATGGGGAGGGAGGAGAAGGGGAGTGGGGTAGGGTGCAGAGGGAGAAACATCAAGATATGTTTGTGTGCATATATGAATGTATCATTTTAATCTATGATGTATAATTACATTGCACCAATAAATAGAAAAAAAAAAAGAGAGAGAGACATGGGAATAAATAAGACATTCCAAGGGAAGCAAGGACACAGAAATTCCAACAGCAGGGGTGGGGAAGGAGGCAAATAGAGCAAGAAATCACAGGTTCTTGTCTCTCCCCACTCACCAGCCATTACAGCTGCTGACCGCTGAGCTGGCTCAAAAGGACATTTCCCCCGGCCACTCTCAAGTCTTTCAACCTGCTGGAAACTGGACACATCCTACAGACCAGAAGGGGGCAGTTGGTTTAGGGGTCATGGGAAAGATCATGGTGAGAAGTACAAAGATGGTCAGATGAAGGAAAAACCAATTCCCATTCATCTCCCATCCTCCCCAGTATCGTCCCCATATTGTTACCAACTCCTGCTCCCCACACCCATTCCTCCTTTCCCATCTCTGCTATCTCATCTTCATCAGTTTGTCCCTCTTTCCTCAATTTCCCTAGTACCTGTCACCTACATGCACCCACCTAGGAAGGCCCTAGAAAACACTAATAGGCTGGATGTGCATATGTGAATGTATCAGAAGAAACATTAGGTCTTTCTTCTGAAATGCTGATGAACTGTAGAGTTTGTAACTGAATCAAGAATGTGCTGCAAGACATTGGACCAGGGAAGAAAGTAGGCCTCCTGAGGGCCGGAGCCCTTTGGAAGGGTGAAGGAAAGGGCAGACCAACAGAAGACCAGCTGATATCCAGGGACCTAGAAAGAAAAGGACAAAAGATAGGACCACAGTCATACATCTAAAGGGAAAGAGAATCTGCAGAGTCAGTGAAGAATGATCTGAAGCTTGGGTCAGAATTTGAGGGTTTGATAGATAAGTACCTTCCTCTTGTGGCAACTCTGGAAGGATCGACCTGGGTGGGAGACAAGAGGACTTAGAGTTCCACCATGGACAGCCAGAAGTTACCTTAGTCTAGCATCTAGCACTAAGACAGGCTTCAAGATAGCATCTAAAACTGGAAATCAAGGACGGTTTCAACCTAGGACTGAGAGGGAAGTCAACTATGGCTGGTTGAGAATTGAAGTTAAGGCACAGAAATACCAGGCATGCTTTTTCTAGCTCACAAACTCTGGTGGACATATGGTGTGGCTACAGCTTAATTACTCTGCTTATGTACCCTGATTACTCTCTTGGTAGTTGAAGAAGTAACCAAGAAATATATCCCCTGTGCGTAAGCATTCTACTGGCCCATTCAGATTGTTCATCTTTTTGGTGTAGATGGCACACAAGGTTTTATTTTACTGAGATATTCTTGAAAAAGGCCTGGTAAAATGAGATGTGATTTAAGGTCCCCAAATAGGGGATATTGGGTCAAAAGACACTACTGAAATAGAAGACCCCACAGAGATACCAGAGCTCCACTTGTGTCTTTCCCAAGAAAGATGAGCAAGCTCACTCAGGTGTTCATGGATGCCTGATGCAGCTGACTTCTTCCCTTTCACCTGAACTATGGCAGTAACCTCCTTTCTCTGTGCTGTCTAACCACACCCTAATTTGTCTATATATCCACCCCAGATTAATCTTCCAAATTGTAAGCCACTGACTGAATACTAGATTTTTGAGCAAGATATCAGCAAATAGGCCCACGACTGCCTGGACTACAAACTCTAGCCCAACTGACCTGTTTTCCACTAGACCTCAAAATGATCTTTGTTCTATCCAAACCAAATCACCTGTTATTCCTGGAAAATGTGTCTTCCCAACTGTATGCCAAAAACTGCTCCCTTACATTTCATCAAAGACTAATACAATGACTCTTTTCTAATTTCTTATTCTCTGCAGTCTGTATGTATCATTTGATACTTTTAATTCACTCCATTCCTTGAGTAGCATAATCCGTTACTCTTCTGGAATCTTCTCTTCTACATAATTGTTTTTTCTCTATCTTCTTCTTTCTAACCCCTATGTGTACCCTATAGTTCTTTTCACATAATCTATTTTCAATAGCCCTTCTATGAAAATCATTCCTGAAACTCTCCAAGCCTGCTGTCTTCCAAAACCTAGCCCATGTTTCATTTGACTGCTAGACTTTCTTACAGAGATTGTGTATCAATCCCTTAAAACTCAACATATCAGAGCCGGGCGTGGTGGCATACACTTGTAATCCCAGCATTTGGGAGGCTGAGTCCGGAGGATCCGGGTTCACGGCCAGCCTCAGCTACCTAGTGAGGCCCTCCGCAACTTAGTGAGACTCGGTTTCAAAATAAAGAATAAAAAACAGGGCTGGGGGTATAGCTCGGAGGTAGAATGCCCCTGAGTTCAATCCCCAGTACCGCAAAAAAAAAAAAAAAACTCAGCATATCAAAACTAGCCACCTTCAGTTTCCCCCATGGCATCGTCTTGTCATCTAGCCTTCTAACCTTTAAGAAAGTGAGCTTCCCATTAACTAGACAGATATTGTGTAGTCAACATGACCATCAGCTGGGGTCTGAAAGAGGCAAGAATTAACTACTACATTCTCTATTTGTGTGTTGAGATTCTTCATTGTATCATCTTACTGTCAGGCAGCAGAGTCTCCCAAAATTAGTTGTGATGGCAGCAAGTCCCTCAAGCTGAAAGTCAGGGTTGGAAAGGAAGGCTCTCACTGAGCAGGGAGGTTGGAACCAGTCCTTTGGCCTTGACCAAATATGGCTTAGGTGGCTAAAAGGCATATGAGGGTCCACTCCTAGATGGTAAAGAAAAAGGGACAGAAAGAAGTTCTCTGATAGATGAAACATGTCAAATGCCACAAGAAATTGAATCCAGGATCCGGTCCTTTAGGCTTCAGGCTTGACAAGTAGGACAGGTTAATAGCACAAAACCAAACCTAGGCTTAAATTTTGGCTCTGCCTCTGCTAGTGGTATAATCTTAGACATGGTACCTAATTTCTCTGAACTTTCAGTTTCCTTACTTATAAAATAGAAATAAATAATAGCTAATATCATGATATGTTGATGAAAATTAAACTTAATTATGAATGTAAAATACCTAGTGCCAAGCCTGAAACTGAGTAGGTCCTCTGGGGAATGGTCATCACTGCTGGTGTTATCACTACTGTTAGAAGCCTAACATTCTTCTCTGTTAACTGCTGAAGTTCCCTCAACAAATCAAATGAAAATATGTTCTCTCTAATGGCTGCTGAACTGACAGGGAAGGGCAACACTCCATTGTTGGAGCTGGCTGAGAGAGTTCTTGTCAAGTCCTTTTTGTAAGAACCTTCAATTCTCCATGATCAACTCTGAGCAAGTTGTTGTGTCTAGACTAAAGCTCTCAGAAAATAGTTATACAATATTCTCAGTGCCATTTGTCTAGGACAGGAGAGATTCCACACTAAAAGCAAGGCAAGAACTTCATCAAAAAGACAGGGGTGGCCAGGTAACAGGATAAGTCAGATCAAGGCAGAAGAGAACATTTAAAAAAGTCTACAGAGCAGGCTCTAGATGTGGCTTGAAGAACTGACCTCTTTCTCTTACAAATGAGCTTTGACCAAAGAATGCACCCTTATTTCATGAGCCTCCTTGAGAGTCCTAGGAGATTAATTTAGAACAATCACACTATCTATAAACCGTGGTTCTGAAGTTCATACCCACCGGATCCCTGAGCCTGAGAAGACTGGGAAAGGACAAATATGGCAATGGCTGTGCCACCACTACTTTGCAAACTTAGTAAGAACTATAGGGAAACTAGACCTTCAACATTACCTGGTGTGATACAGAGATTTCCAACATATTTCCCTGAACTGGGAAATCTTCCCAGGATGAGGGAGCTATTCAGACCTTGGTAAGAAGCCTATCACCTGCATTATGAAAAAAACCTCAATGTAAGTCCAACTAACACTCCAGGGCAGCCCAAAGGGGACTGGCCATAACTAACCAGCATATACAATTGTACCAGCCTAACTCAGAAATATTAGGATGATCTGTAACAAAGAGGGGTCTGGAGCTACACACTGACTACATCCAAGTGGATTACTGGATTACTGCAGATTGCAGAAGAGTCCAGTCAAGATTGACAGTTAAGGATCAGGATCAAGAAAGGGAGTTATTACGCTACACTGGATACAAAGTACATGTGAGGTTGTTAACTCACCCTGGGCCTAATCACAAATGTGTGCTGCCAGAAGACCAGTGCTTGTCACTGATGGGGAAAGCTGAGAATTCAAAAACAGTCACCATCCCAGGGACTCATATGGCCATGACTAGACATCATTAGGGGTATACATGCCCCAAGACTGCCTGGATTTGAGGGTGGTGACTCCCAGGCTTTCAGCAGCAAGAAGATCTTTCAGCAACAAGATCTAGAAGAAAACATGGTTGATAGACTGCTCTCCCTGAAGGCAAGATCCAGAGGGTGGGGCAAGCAGGTATCACGTTAGTGGGCAGTGACATCAGAAGGCATGAGGCAGAGAGTCACAGCCCACAGAGTGAGGTTAGCAGGAGAGGGGAGGGAAGGCCACGAAAGAGTCGCATGCTATAGGAGGAAGAAACAGGCACAGGCTACACTGATTAGGAAACAGAGCCAGGCTGCCTGGCCAAAGAAGTCACAGGGCAAAGGCAACATGAGTTCCTGGTTTCTAAAGTCTCTCTTGGATTTGTCCTCTCCCCAGCCCAACCAGCACCCCTTCCTTCCTTTACTGCCCCACCACATCTCTCCTTACACTTTGTATACCTCACCTTCTAGAGACAACCTCCCTCCTCCTCCCCATCCACCCTACCTCGGTAGCCCACACAGGCTCCACCCCGTGAGGACTTCCCCTACCCCAAGGCTTGTCATGCACAGTAGTTGACTTAACCATGCCCACCACGGTCACACACAGAAAACCCGTCCCATCCTCCCACCCGCCACCCCCAAATAACTCACACTGGTGCAGGCTCCCTCTCCCTCTCCTCCCACCCGTCACTCACAATAACCCCGCACTTCGGGTCAAAAGCGAAGGTGCCACAAGTGAGGAGGTGAGAGGCATTGACAATGGCGAGAATCTGGACAAAATTGTGACATTCGTCCTGGGGGTCAGAGATGGTTAGAGAGAATCAGAAGCAGCAGGTACCAGGAAGGGTAAGGGAGAGTCAAGACAGTTAGATGCAGCTCTGGGATCAGGGATGATGGGTGATGGCATGGTGTTAGAGTCCTTGCCTGAGGCCAGCGGGATGGGAGCACTACAGGGAACTGACAGCGAGTCAGGGCTGGGCCACGGTCTCCATGGGCACTCAGGACAGGAGGGCATAGATTTACACGTACCTCTTTCTTGCCTTTCTTGCTACAGTTCTGTCTGTGAGCCTCAGGCACCGTCCAGTCAATCTGAGAAAGGAAGAGTGACCATTTCCCCAGTTGCTCCCCCACCCTAAACTCCCTCTAGGTTGGGGAGGTGAGACAGTTCCAAACCTCCATCAATTTGGGAACTTCTGACATCCCCTGAGAGAATCCCCTTTGTTTTTCAAACTGGAGGTCCCCACCCATTAATAAATAAAGGAATCAACTGTGAAATCACAGCCAAAATTGTTTTTAATGAAATAGAACATATCAGAATGTATCACATATGCAAGAGTCACTGCTGCCCCAAGGAAAGTTTCTTTCAGTACACACTTATGAACTGGGTCACAATGTGGAAGAGTTTTTACTAATGGGTGGTCCAAAAAGTTTGAAAGCTGTCTCCCTAGAGTACTATAATTCTAAAAATCTATCTGCCCACTTTCCCATGAAACCTGGTCACTGTGACCTCCTCCCCCCTTACCATGAACCGCCACCATAGCCTCCTCAGTCACCATGACCCCCATCACACTCAGCTAAGACAGGGAAGTGGACGATCTCTCCCCCCTCCCACCATCACCACTGTTACATCTTTATCATGAAACTCCTCCATCCACGGCCCATAAAACTATGGATCTAATCACATGCAGTAGGGCAGGGTCCTCCCCCTTCTCATCTCTTACCCTACGGGGTCTCTCTCCTGAAAAGGGGAGGGATAAAGCAAAGATGGTGTCCCGGGCGCCGACATACAGTGTGTGGGAAGCAGGATCCACAAGAAGAACAGAGTAATTGTATGTATGAGGGACAGCAAACCGGGTGAGATAGGAGTCAGCCTCTGGCAGGAAGAAAGAGGAAGAGGGTACAGTGGTATCAGCCATTGCTGCATAGGTGTTGGGCCAAAGGGCAAAGCCAAAGGGGCTAATTTTTGTTAAGGGTGAAGCTAAAGGGGCCAATTTTTTTTCCTTATTTGGCAGCCATCAGGGGGAAAACAGCCTTGACAGGCCAACAATCTACACTTCCCCAGAGACAACTGAGGAGGCCAGAATATTGAGCACACCACAATCCAGTCAAGTATGCTTTTTTATAAAAATAGAATACTTTGTTAAAATAACAGCATAAATATCAAGTCTATAATTTCTATTCATAGCAATGTGATACATAATTTGAAAATACCTATAGGAGGTATAAGCATTTTCCTACATTTTTAGATCACTGCTTTAATAATAACTTCTTTTTACTTAGAAATGTTTTGCTCTTTTACCAACACATTGGGAGTCTATCTCCTTTCTCACCCACTATCCTTGACCTCCCCCACCCCACTTCACCCCAAAAGGTAAAGTGTGTAGTAGAAAGAATAGAGATGGACCAGCCTGACTTTAAATGTGGCTCTTCCACTTACCAGCTGTAAGATCTTGGGTAAGTGACTTGCCCTCTCTGAGCATCACTTTCCTCATCTGTAAATGCCATCATCCAGGGTTGGGAGAATTAAGTGAGATAACATATATGGAAGCACCTGGCACATACTACATGTTTCACGAATGGTCCCTTTATTCCTTCCTTAGGCATGCATTCTGTTTTGCCCCATATTAGCATTCAAACCCCTTCTTTATTTAAAGATCATAACAAAGCATTTCACATTAATTTACCTTCTTAGCTTAACCTCTCTGGCTCTGGGAGCCCTACCCATGAGCCAATGCAGCTCTGCTCTACCTGCTTCATCTGCTCAGGTCTCTGCAAGACAGTAAACTGGCCAGGAGCCCATTCATTCCGAGATGTGCTGATGTGAGTCCCACCAACCCCATCCTTCCACATCCACTCTAGTATCTGTGGTATATTCCTTCTACTCTCTCATGCTTAGTATACACCCTGAATTACTCAACCTCCTTTTGTATGCCCCACTCTCCTTCTCCTTGTCATCTAGATCTCTCCTGATTCCTGGACATGGACTCAGCCTAGCAAACTCAACTTCTTTTGTGGCCATTATTGTTCCAGCACAAACTGAAACCCCAGGTTCTGGCCACAACTTTATCTTTGGATTCATAGCATCCCTATATGTCACTGATCTAATTTATCATTTGCCTGTCGTGAGCTTTTGCCAACAGGTTGTACACTTCACTTTACTGGCTCTGTCTGCCCATGGTGTTAACATGCAGCGCCCACTGAATAAATGACCACTTTTTTTTTTCTTTTTCTTTGTGGACTGAACCCAGGGGCATTCTACCTCTGAGCTACACCCTCGTGTCTTTTTTTTATTATTATTTAGAAACAGGGTCTTGGTAGGTTGCTGAGTCTCCTAAGTTACTGAAGCTGGCCTCAAACCAGCCATCCTCCTATCTCAGCTTCCTAAGTATTAGGATTACAGGCATGTGCCACCACGCCCTATGTGACCACTTTTAATCTTGTGGTAGTCACTGCCTTCTTCCTCTCCATCTTTTCAAAGGACCATGGCCCCATCCTCCTTTTTTTTTTTCCTTCTGAAGACTTTCAAAACCATTTAAGCAGAACTTCAAATTATCTGATAGAATAGTTTTTCAACATTCAACGTAGGGAACGGGCAGGAAACATGCAGAAAGTTAGGGGGTAAGGTGAATCCGGTATAAGAAGATGGGGGCTTATGTCAGAGATGTGAGGGGACTCGGAAGTGGGTTAGGAAGATTAGGGTTGTGAGCAGAGCAAGAGGCTTGGACAGCGGAGGGGAGAGTCAGGGCACTGAACTGATGAAGTTGAGATGAAAATGCTTAACTGGGAATCTGGTGGGTGGTTGGATTAGCATGAAAGGTTTGTGAGCGGGCTGGACTTCGAACTAGAGAAGGACATTGGTGTATGTAGGGGAACTAAGAGAATAAGGAAGAGGGAACATTGGAATGGTCAGCTTGGGCAACCCCCATGGTCCCCCTGGGCCTCAGTGTCCCTGTCTATACTGTGAGCGACTGAACTCTCCGGCGATTCTGGAAACAAGGGCCTGCTGGGGCAACCTGGGTGTGCCGTGGAAGCCGAGGCGCGAGGCCCGGGCAGGGGATGGGGTGAAGCAGCACAGCGTGGGGGTCTCGTCTGGGTCCCAATGGGGCGTGGGCACAGCGAGACGTCGTGCACACCGCCGAGGGGCCCGGGGTGTTGCCGCCCGGATTAGGAGTTAGGAGGGTGTGCACACCTGCTGACGAGGCTGGGCGCGGCATGAAGGGTTGAGGCTAAGGGCAAGGAAGCCCGTGCCTTACCGGAGATGGGAAGCGAGGTCCTGGGCACCGAGCGAGGGACGCGGCTGAACACCGGGCCACTCAGCACCGTCAGCAGCAGCAGCAGCAGCGGGAAGGGCGCGGCGAGAGGCGGCCCGGGGTCCGGGCGGGGCCGCGGGGCAGGGGCCAGCATCTTTGGCTCCGCCTGGCTGCCGGGTGGAGCGCGTCCAGCCGCCTCCGCTGAGGGCCGCTGCGCCGCCGCCAGCCTCGGCCCCGCTCGGCTCCGTTCGGCCGGGCTCGGCTCAGGCTGCCAGACGAAACACAACCCGGCTCCGCCCCCCGAGGAGGAACCAATGGTGAACCGCTTCCTTCCACCAGCCAATCGGGATTGAGCGGAGGCGGGGCTGAGGGGGGGCGGGACCCAAGCAAAGGTGGAGCTAGATCCAGGTGCAGGTGGGAGTTCTCCCTGGAAAATGGGCTGGAGGTGTCGCTACAGGACCTCGAGTGGTGAGTTTGCCCCAGTCACTCCAAAAATTCAAATTCCCTTATCTGTACTAATAGGGAAAATACGTGAATAAGAGGCTACACGCACCAAGTTTCTCAGAATTACTAACCTCTGCCAGCACAGCATGAAACATACACACATATTATGTTACAAAAAAAAGAGAAAAGAAAAATCACAGTCCTTACTCTTAGGGAGCCCACGGTGTAATGGGACTCCCAAATGTAAATAAATAACTGCAAATAGATCATTGCAGTAAAAAGTGATGGATGTTGCAATAACGTACACCAAAGGGGATGTGTGGGAGGGGGGAGGGCGTACTAGGGATGGAACCCAGGGGCATTCTACCAGCCCTATTTTATTCATTTATTTTATTTATTCTTTTATTTTGAAACAGGTCCTTACTAAGTTGCAGATGGCCCCACTAAATTGCTGAGGCTGGCCCGAACCTGCGATCCTCCTATTTCAGCCTCCCATGTATTGGGATTACAAGCGTGCTCCACCACACCCAGAATGGGCTAGATTTTTGCCTGAGAAAATCCGAAAGGTTTCACAGAAGTAGTAACATTTGAACTAAATTTCCAAGGATGAGTAGGCTTTGAAGGGTGAGAGGCAAAGACTGCTCACTTGAATATCCTACAGACAAAGCAAATACAGGTCTGGACCATAACTCACTACCTCCCCTACAGATAATCCTTTCTTTCTCTTCTTTCACCCCTTTCTGTATTTTCTGGACTGATAACAAATGTAATAAATTAATCGCAGATTTAGTGACTTAAAACAACAAACATGTATCACAATGTCTCTGAGTCAGAATCTTAGGAGTAGTTTAGCTGGGTGTGCTGGCTCTCAGTCTCTCATGGGGCTGCATCATCTAACGGCTGGAGATCCGCTTCCAAGACGGCTTACATCCATGCCTGGCCTATCGTTGCTGGCTGTTGGCTGTTGTTCTCCACATGGATTTTAATGGGGATGTTCCAATGTGTACACACTATGAGATGGCTTCCTCAGAAGAAGTGATCCAAAAAAGCAAGAAGAAAGGCACACTATCTTTTATAACCTAGACTCAGGAATTATATATAGTCATTTCTTTTTTTTATTTTTTTTATTGTGATAATTCGTGCTTTGTATTTATACATTTTTGTTAGGTACAAATTGATAAAGACAAATGTGCACACATTTCTCATCTGACCCTATCCCCAATTTCCACCCCGCTCCCTCACCCTCCCTCCCTCTCAAGTTCAGTTCAGTGAGTGATCTTGATATAATTGTGTAAGTACATCATGTGCCTTAGTATGCTCTCCCCCCTCACCCCTCGTCCATTCCCTTCAGTTAAGTCTACTTCTTTGTTTATCGAGGGTCTCTACTTTTTCATCTGGGGACCCTCTTATGTCCCATCTACTCCCTAACATCCGCATATTAGGGAGAACATATGTTTCTTTACTCTTTGTGACTGGCTGATCTCACTTAATGTTTTCCAGTTGCATCCATTTCCCTGCAAAGAACATGATTTTGTTCTTCTTTATGGCTGAGTAAAATTCCATTGTGTACATATCCCATAGTTTTGTAATCCATTCATCTGTGGATGGACATCTTGGCTGCTTCCATAGTTTGGCTATTGTGAATTGAGCCGCTATAAACATAGATACACATCCATCGGTCTGATAGTTTGGTTTCCATTCTTTCGGGTAGATACCCAGAAGTGGAATTGCTGGGTCATATGGTAGGTTCATTCCCATTCGTCTGAGGATCCTCCAGACTGTTTTCCACAGTGGTTGCACAAGTTTGCACTCCCACCAACAATGTATTAGGGTTCCCGCTTCTCACATAGGCCAACCTGAATGAACTGTGGGAGGATTTCATCTGTCCACATTGGAGGCTGGCTAGCATACCCATCTGTAGGCAGTCTCCATGTCCTGATAATTCTGACTTATAAATAACTTAAATTTATCCTTTTCTTTCCATTATTGTCATAGTTCAGGACTTTGTCATTGTGTGCCTAGATTATTAATGAATAGTTTCATTTTAAAATGTTAATTGCGCTAAGTGTGGTGGATCAGTTTCACGGCCAGCCTCAGCAACTTAATGAGACCCTGTTTCAAAATAAAATAGGCCTGGGGGTGTGCACAGAGGTAGAAGTCCCCTGGGTTTAATCTCCAGTACCAAAAAAAAAAAAAAATGGCAATTGCCCTAATCTGATCAATATACAATGTTTACATGTATTAAAACATCACACTGTGTCCCTTAAACATGTACAATTATGTATCAACTAAAACTAAATAAAATGTAAGGAAAATTTAAAAACAATCCCATCTCCAATCTCTCTCCTAGATTTCTGTCAGGGTAATCTTTCTAAATTGCAATTTCTGGTTTTCATTTGAAAGTTTATTGAGGGCCTATTATGTGCTAGACATTTTGCTAAGTACTAGAGATAAGATGAAACACCGTCCGTGAATGCAAATTGCTTAGTCTAGAAAAATCAGTATTTTAAGATTAGTAATTCAAGTATTTTCTCCAAAACCTTTTCTAAGACCACCCTCAATACAAGGGGACTCTCCTTGAGTTTCTTCCACTGGTACTAATATGCCTGTCATTAGCTTCTCCCCAGCAATCTAATGAAGTGCTTAGTCCTTTCTCTGAATATGAACATGATTAGGGTCTGATTTGTGTGTGTGTGTGTGTGTGTGTGTGTGTGTGTGTGTGTGTGGTACTGGGGAATGAACCCAGGGGTATTCTACCTCCGAGCTACACCCCTAGCCCCATTTTTTATTCCTTATTTTGAAACAGGGCCTCACTAAGCAGCTGAAGCTGGCCAAGAACCCCGATCCTCCAGTCTCAGCCTCCCAAATGCTGGGATTACAAGCGTGCACCACCACGCCCAGCTAGACTTTGCCCTTTCTGGCCCTTTGCATACCTCTCCTGCTTCATTTTGTCACTCCTCTTCCACATAACTATACTCCAGACTGGCTGAGCTTCATTTTCTGAGAATTCCCTCTGGATGGAATGCTTTCTGTGCCCCTTGCTTACCTAACTCCCATTTGCCTTTGATAATTCAGCATGAAATGATAATCCCTTTCTCTAGGAAGTACTCCCCAGTTCTCAAAGTTTATGCCTTTCCTACAAGCTCTCATAGCCTGGCTTTTCCTCTACTGTAACACGTCTTGTACTACACTGCCTTTGCCTACTCTGCCTTGTCTACTCCCCATAAACTAAGTCCAAAAGGACAGAAATGATTGAATTCTCAGAGCCCAGCACAGTGCCTGGCATCCACTAGAAAGTCAGAAAATATTTAGTGAATGTGCACACCTGTAACTCCAGGACTGAGATAGGAGAATTGCAGGTTCAAGGCCAGGCTTAGCAACTTAGTGAGGCCTTCAGCAACTTAGAGAGACCCTGTTTCAAAATAAAAGTAAAAAATAAAGGGGCCAGGGGTGGAGTTTGGAGGTAGAATGCCTCTGGGCATTCAATCCCCGTTGCCCCAAATAAAAATAAATTTGGTAAATGTGTGTTTAATACCTCTATCAGTGCTTATTACATTGTTCAAATATTTAGATGTTAGTCTAGGTCCTCCAAAAACCAAACACTAAAACAAGGTTAACTTTACAGGATTTTATTAGAAGAAACACCTGTGAGGGAAAAAAAAATGGGAAAAGGTGCCAGGAAAGGTAGGGACAGCAGGCGGACTGTGATGCCAGCCTGACCCCCAAGTGAAGAAGAAAGGGAAGGGGAGCCGGGCGTGGTGGCGCACGCTTGTAATCCCAGCATTCGGGAGGCTGAGACCGGAGGATCCGGGTTCGAGGCCAGCCTCAGCTACCTAGTGAGGCACTCCGCAACTTAGTGAGACTCGGTTTCAAAATAAAGAATAAAAAAATAGGGCTGGGGGTGTAGCTCGGAGGTAGAATGCCCCTGAGTTCAATCCCCAGTACC
>PVLC010023405.1:6143-25790 GCA_004027655.1 Graphiurus murinus
AAGGAGAAAGGGAGAGAGGAGGAGAGAAAGGGAAGAGGGGGAGGGGGAGAGAGAAAGAAAAAGAGAAAGAGAAAGGAAAGGGGAGGGGAATGGAGGGGAGGAGAGGAGAGAGATCACTTTTACAGGTGTTCCTGGGGCCTGATTATTGACAGGATCATCCATCTATATTATTAGAAAAGTAAGGTAGAGCCCAGTGTGGTGATGCACACTTGTAATCCCAGGGCTTGGGAGGCTGAGACAGAAGGATCACAGGTTTAAAGCCAGCCTTGGCAATTTAGAGTCTCAGCAACCTAGTGAGATCTTGTTTCCAGATAATAAATAAAATTGGGCTGGCAGTGTAGCTTGGAGGTAGAACGCCTCTGGGTTCAATCCCCAGTACCAAAAAAAAAAAAAAAAAAAAAAGTAAAGTAGGATGTACCTCAATGGTAGAACATGTGCTTAGCGCAAGTCCCTGGGTTTGATCCCTAGTGCCTAGTGTGTCATACACACACACACACACACACACACACACACGTGGAAATCAGACACTCTTTTTTTTTTTTTTTGTGGAACCCAGAGGCATTCTACCTCAGAGTTACACCCCCGAAACCTATTTTATTTATTTATTTTGAAATGTGGTCTGGCTAAGTTGCTAAGTCTGGCCTCTAGCCTCCAATCCTCTTTTCTCAGACTCCCAAGTACTGAAATTATAGGCATTGGCCACCATGCCAGGCCAGATATTCTTATATTCTTTTTTTTTTTTTTTTTTTTTTTTTTTTTTTTTTTTTTTTTTTTTTTTTTTTTTTTTTTTTTTTTTTTTTTTTTTTTTTTTTTTTTTTTTTTTTTGTGTGTGTGTGTGTGTGTGTGTGTGTGTGTTACTGGGGATTGAACCCAAGGGCATTCTACCTCCAAGCTACTTCCCCAGACCTATTTTTTATTCTTTATTTTTTTGAAAAAGGGTCTCATTAAGTTGCGGAGGGCCTCACTAAGTAGCCGAGGCTGGCGGTGAATCTGGATCCTCCAGCCTCAGCCTCCCAAGTACTGGGATTACAAGCGTGCGCCACCACGCCCGGCTTCAGACTAGATATTCTTTAATAGTACAACAAAATTGCAAATTAATAATTGGGGGAGAGTCAATTGACATTTTAGACTCAACAGCTATTTGTCAAAGAGGAAATTTAAGTAAGTATCTGAATGTTTAAGTTAAAGAACCAGAAATACTCCATATCAAACCACAGGCATGAATACAAAATTATTATCCAAACTGCTTAGGCCTTTAATCTGTTTATAATATTGTTCCTCTGGCTTCTGCAAGCTTGAAAACTTGACTGTGAAAGAAAAAGCAAACTGAAATCTCAAGGAATCAGGTAAGAGGTCCCAAACAAACCAGTTTCTCCTGACAACATATTACAGGCTACTGAGTCATCATATTAAGGAAGTTTCCTCTGTACAAAACAACAACCCCCCATAATTTTTGTGTAACATTCCTAATGCCTTTTCCTCCTGCAGGGCTGGGCCTGTCAGGTGGTAGGGAAGATGCACAGCAGAGAACAGAGGACATGATGGGCTGAAGGGAAGAAGAGAGACAGAAGTTGAGGACAGGGATTGGAGACTGTGGATTGAACCCTGTTGCTCCATTCCTGCTGGTGATCTCTGTCATTCAGCAATTTGAGGCTCTGTCACATTGTGGTTTATTTTCTGTCCCTCCCTACTACACCATCTGTCACGTTGGTGGCTTATTTTCTGTCCCTCCCTCCCAGTAGGGGCCAGTAGGTATGTTTCCTTCCTGTCTATGTGCCTGGTTCTCAGACAAAAATATTGGTTGTGGTTCGAATTTGTCTTTGTAAATGTTAGCGAGTAACTCACGGAAGGACCAGCGGGGAGTTGCGAACAAAATTTATTTCAGATTCGAATCTGGGCCCCCGCCATGCCCCAAACAACAGTGGGACCGGCAGAGACCCCGAAACTCGTGATCATTAACATTATATACACAAAAGGGGGGTGGATTTGTGATCTTTACATTGACTGGCTAGTGCACAGTGGAAAGTCCCCTTTTGCGGTTCATAGATTTGAAACAAACGATTCTAGGATACAGGCTTGGGCAGGAGATCAAGAGGGGCATGGTGACCTAGCTAGTCCTTTGTTTACCAGCTTAGTCATTTACAGGTGGGGTGGTAATTTTCCACTTAGAACATTACATAGCTGCTCTTACAAAATGGCCTCACTTATGCTAACCCACCAAACCCCCCATAACAGTAAACATATATGTGTATATACTCATATATACACATACTGTATAATATACATGTATACGTACGTAAACACCCACATACACAAACACTGTGGGGTGGGGGTGGGGGTGGGGGTGAGGGTGGTACTGGGGATTAAACCCAGGAGCATTCTACCTCGGTTCTACACCACCAGACCTTTTTATGTTTTCTTTTGAAACAGGGCCTCACTAGGTTGATGTAATTCTTGCTGTATTGCTGAGGCTGGCCTTTAAACCTGCAATCTTTCTGTCTCCCAAGTACTGGATTACAGGTATGCACCACCATGCCAAGCCTACCCCCCACCACACACACACACACACATATACTGCGGATTGAACCCAGAGGCATTCTGCCTCTGAGCTATACCTCATACCTCAGTCTTTTTGTGTTGTTGTTGTTTTGGAAACAGAGTCTCACTAGGCTGAGGAGGGCCTCGCTGAATTGCTGAAGCTGGCTGGGAACGTGCCATCCTCCTGTCTCAACCTCCCAAGTACTAGGATTACAGGTTTGTGCCACCATGCCTGGTTTAAATAAAAATTTTAATGACTCCTAATTGATGGGGATTGAGCTGATATTGATTGTTAATAAGGGCAGTATTGATTGCTAATAAGAACAAGCTTTCACCTTTAGGCAGAATAATAAAATCCTTTTCTCTGTTTCTAAACTGTCAGCCAGGAGCTGCAGCCAATGTTGACCTTGGTCAGCTAAAAGCTAGCTGTTAGCCCAGCAACACTGAATGCTAAGAACACAGACACCTGCACTTAGAAAAATTATATAGACCCTCACAATAATTTAGACTAACCTTACAAGATGAAAAACAAGCTATATTAACCCAATATTAATTACTAATAACACAAAAATAGTTAAGCCCAAACCTCCCTACTTTAAGACTATATTCCTATGTCTTTCTCATCTTCATTATGCAACAAGTTTCTAACATAACAAGTAACTTTCAGCAGATAGAGATAAGGAAAAGCTGTGAAACTCAACGAGGACATGGGAAAGTAATGCACACTTTAAAAGTAAGATAAAGAACAAAGCGAGCTTCTACCATGCAGCCCCCTGATCTTGCTAACCAAGTAAAACATTTTAATTAGTGATGTTAGACCTCACTATCCATGTGAGGATGAACAAAGAAGGCTGCTGGGGTCCATGCCCTTGGGCAGTGGGGTCAGGGGCCCTTCAATAGGTGTGTAATGAGACGAGGTCACAAGAATACACCACACCGAATGCAGTGAAGAAGTGTATCTGTTTTATTGTTTGTTAGTAGCTGCTTTATACTTTTTTTTTTTTTTTTTTGCAGTGAGGCATATAGAACAAGAATTTTAACAGACTTGTTTTTCTAAAGGTTATCTTTAACTAGAAAAGCTGTTTCCCACAACATTTAGTGGGGTTAAGAAAACAGTCAAGGTTACAAAATATAACACGTTGTAAGGTCTAGGAAAGACCCCTCCTCGGGTCTCAGCACTCACCCCAATCAATCACGAGAGTCGTCACTTGATGTAAACAACAAGAGGTGTTTTATTTAATTAGCGAGCTAGGGCTCGACTCAGAGGAGAAGAGCCCTGAGCTACACTAAAGCAGGATTTTTAGAGGTGTTTCAAGACAAGTTGGGAGGGGTAAGAGGGGTAAGTATTTTAAGACATAAGCATATTTTAAAACCAAAACATAAGCCTGATTACAGTGTTCGAGGTCACAGCGCCCCAACACATTGGAGAAGGCCAGATAAGTACAGAGCGGACATATTGTTTAACATTCCATTTTCTGTCCATGCAAGATGTTTACACAAATGTTTTATCAATTTTAGAGGGCTTGGGTGTCTGCATTCTGGTTTCTTTTTCTTTATAATTTTTTATTCTTACAACATATATAAAAATTCTTTTAGCACATAAAAATTCTTTTAGTACAAAGCAGTGTTAAAGGTTAACGAGGAATAGCCTATATCCATTAGTTTAAATCTTTACTATTTGTTTAGCTCCTTTAAGCAGTGTTCTTATCTTTATCTCAGGTAGCTAGAGGGTTAATGTATCCAGTGAAATTCTAGGGAGACAAGTTGGGAGTGGGCAAAGACTATCTGTCTTAAAGCCTTCTTTACCCATAGATAAATCTAAATCTCTTTGGCTTAATTATTTTGTTTTTATACCTGTGTGCTGAGAGGGAACATAGTAACTATTTCAGATAAGCTTGCCGAGCCAGTTTCTTGACTAATGTTTGTAAGAGGTTAATGAATTTCTTATGGGTTGTCTCGAGACACTGCTTTTCCAGCTAATATTAAGAAATCACTATCCATCCGGCCATCATGTTTCTAAGAAATTTTCCTTTATAATTAAAGTAAAGTAAAAACAAAATCCAAAGTACCCAAAATTTCCAGAATATACCATAATGCAAAGTGGGATATGCCACACATTCCTTCTTTTGGAATCGCCTGCCTTGCAGGACTCCAGCAGATCGAGCCTTACTCAAGATCCAGCTATTAAGCAGCTGTAGCAGAAGACTAATTAAAAAAGGCTTACACAGCAGAAACAGCTAATGGGCCTGTACCAGTTTGGGGTGGGAAAAGAAGACTATTGGCTAAGCAAGGTAGGAGGAAAAAGATAATGAATTCTTTTTTTTTTTTTTTTTTTTGCGGTACTGGGGATTGAACTCAGAGACATTCTACCTCCGAGCTATACCCCCAGCCCTATTTTTTATTCTTTATTTTGAAACCGAGTCTCATAAGTTGCACAGTGCCTCACTAGGTAGCTGAGGCTGGCTGCGAACCCGGATCCTCCGGTCTCAGCCTCCCAAATGCTGGGATTACAAACGTGCGCCACCATGCCCGGCTGATAATGAATTATTTAAAAAAAAAAAAAAAAAAAAAGTATATTTGAAAACCGCAGTATCTTACTTTCAAGGCACTCCACTGCATCACCTCTGATGCAGTGCTTTACTTGCTCTCCTCCCCTTTCTAGCTGTAATAATAAAACTTTGCTTAAGCCTGCAGCAGTGCCGTTCTGGTAATTTTTTCTAAAACTAGCTAAGAACAAGAACCCACGGGAACACCCCAAACTAACACTAACAGCCCCACAGAAAAGACACAACACAAAGGGGACAGGTCTCCCAGAGGCACAGAATCTAGGCAGCTTCCGAGAGCCTCTCTTGGCCCCGCTGGCCACTGGTCCCTAAGTCTATTATGTTAACAAAACTCTTAAATGCTCCAATAGTTTTGACGCAGGTACGTATATTTTAAGTACGTCGAGAGTAAACAGAGGAAAACCTGGGTCTCTGCGAGATGGCCAGGGACTTCGCACGGGACGTTCCTATACCCCCGGGGCACACACCAGCCCTGGGAAGCCGGTGTGATCGCAGGTTAAGGATGCTGCGGCCATCCTCGTTTCCCCCCTGCGCAAACACAGGACCGCCGGCACTCAGCCAGGAGCATGGGAGAACTACCACAGCAGCCCCACCCAAAGCCCCGCACTGTCCGAACACTTTTAGCCCCGCGCCGCCGCGGAGGGTCCCGAGCACCCCCTAGAGTTGAGGGCCCGACAGGGAGGGGCTCCCCTTCACCAGAGGGCAGGACGCCCCCATTGGTCGAAGACGGGCGGAGGGAACTCCCATTGGTCCGGCGCCGCTGCGCGCCGCATGGCCTTCTGGGAGTTGTAGTCGCGGCGTCACAGACGCGGCCGCCATTGTCCAGCGCGCGGCTGTTAGGTGGTCCCAGTGGCGGGGGTGGCTCTGCCTTGGGGGTCGCCTCTGGCGCCGGTGCTCACCGCTTTTCCCGGGATGGACCCCGAGGATGGAGTGGCGGCTGTGGCGGTGGCCGCGCGGCCGCCGGCTATACGATTTCAGGTAACGATAACAAAAATGACGGCGGCGGGCTCCCAGCCCCGCGTCTCCGTGGAGACAGGCCGTAAGCCTCGCGACTGCAAGGCGGGGGTGCGACTGCGAGGCTGGGGTACGACCGCGACGCCTTCGTCACTCCGGGAGGGAACCGAACCCAGGCTTTGTGGTCTCCCCGTGCGCAAGCTCCGGCGGTCCCGTCTCCCGCCCTCCGCGCTAGGGCCATTCCGGAGGGGACTGCAGACCGGGCTCCCGCGTTCAGCTCCGCCCCTGCCACACCCTCCCCCGTGTCCTCCTGGATGACAGGTAACGATAACTAGTGATGGCCGAGCGCCCTTACGGCGGAGACTATCTCAGAGAGATGCGTGGAGTCAGGAGACACTCACCCGGACGCTCGCACAACGAAGCCCATACCTTGTCAGTGGGGCACCTTGATAACACCAGGTCACCCTCCACCAAAGTAGTGTGACAGGAAGGATTACCTAGGTCACCCCCGCCGGGCTGTGGGAACACTGTACCCTAGGGTCATCAGTGTTGGCAAGGCCATCTGGCCATGAGAGCACCAGTACTTGTAGACAAATTGGCTGCTGACTCTGTTCCCCATAAAGTGCTGCCTCTGCATAGCAGGAACCAAAACCAATTCATACTTAACTCAAGTTCATTGATAGTATGTGCTCTTTATCTGAGTTTTGTTTGGGGGGGGGGTGTTTTTATGAAACTTGCATTATTTCAAATATGGTACACAGAGTGAAATTATTGATAGTCTTAAATTGTAGATTTTCAGATATGTGTCGTCCCAAATTTGCATGAAACATGACCACACAGTAGTTTGTTCTTGGCAGGAAACAGTATTATCTCAATTGCGGGGGGGGGGGGGTAGTTTTTGTGGTATTGGGCATTGAAGCCAGGGGCATTCAGCCTCCAAATACACCCCTAGCCCTACTGTTTTTATTCTTTATTTTTAAATAGGGTCTCATTAAGTTGCAGAAGTCTGGACTAAGTAGCAAAGGCTGGCCACGTCCCTGCAGTCCTTCTGTCTGACTCCCAAGTACTGGGATTACAAGCATGCGCCACCACACCTGGCTTCTCTCAGTTTCTGACAGGTGAGAATCCTGGAATGACTTAACTAATGCTTCTGGCTCAGGATCATGAGATTACAGCCAGGATGTCAGCCCAGCCAGGGGTGGTGGTGCATGCCTGTAATCCCAGTACTTGGGCAGCTAAGACAGGAGGATCACAGGTTTGAGGCCAGCTTGCTAAGTTACTGGGACCCTGTTTCAAAATAAAAATTAAAATAGGACTGGGGGTGTCTCTCAGAGGTAGAATGCCCATGAGTTCAATTCCCCAATCCTTCCGTATACACACACAAAAAAGATGTTAGCCTAGCCATTGTCACCTGATAATTGATTGGGTCTGGAAAATCCACCTTCAAGATGGCTCACTCACATGGCTGTCAGCAAGAGACCTCAGTTCTTTTCCCTGTGGACTAATCTGTGGAACTAATGTGGTGTCTGGCTTCTCACAGAACAAGTGGTCCAGGAGAAAGTAAGGTGGAAATTGCATCATAGTCTGGGCTCAAAATTCATGCAGTCACCTCTATAGCATCCTATCAGTTACACAAGTCAATCTTGCTGTGCAGGAAGAGACTCCACAGGTTTGGGGATCATTGAGGGGCTCTCTTGAAGGTTGCCCACCACAGAAGCAAGGGCTAAAAGTGGAGAGCTCCAAGGTCCAGTTTGTTAGTTTCTTGTGGGTACTGTAAGAAGTCACTACAAATTTGGTGATTTAAGGCAACACTATTCTGAAATGAGAAGTTTGGAATCAGTCTCACTAGACTGGAATTAAGGTGTGAAAAGAGCCATCCTCCCTATTAGACTACCAGGGAGAATCTGCTCCTCACCTTTTCTAGCTACGAGGGTTGTAAACCTGGCATTCCACACCTCTTGGCCTTTTGTCCATCTTCAGTGCCAGCAGTGTAGCATCTTGCTTCAATGGTCACATTGCCTTTTGTCTTCTATAAGTCAAATCTCTTCTCTGCCTACCTCTTAAAGATACTTGGGATCCTATTTAGGGCCCAGCTGGATCCATTTTAAAATCCTAATCACATCTTCAGTCTTTTTTGCTATATACCATAATGTTCACAGGTTCTAGGAACTAGGACTGTGATATCCCTAGTGGTCATTATTCAGGCCAAATTAAGAGGGATCATCCTATATCCAGAGGTGAAAAGGACTCACTCAAATGTTTAAGCAGGACTGACTTGGGGTTGGGAGGAAAAAAACTACACAGACATCTGAGGGATGGAGATAGAAGAGATACTGAGAGCTGAACATTGACAGTGAGAAAAAGAGGAGGGCTGCAGGAAGACTTACAAGACAGCAAAGTATGGGCTCCTGTGTGAATTTCTAGAGGGTCAGGAGGAGGCAGAAAAGACTTGTATGATGCTTGTATGACCGCAAAAAAAAAAAAAAAAAAAAAAAAAAATAGTGGTATTTTTGTGTGGTCTTGGTTTGTATTTCCCTAATGACTGATAGAGTTGAGCACCCCTGTGTGAGTGTGGGTGTGTGGGTGTATATAGTACTGGGGATTGAACTTGGGAATGTTCTACCACTGAGCTAAACCCCCAGCCTTTTTTTTTTTGCGGTACTGGGGATTGAACTCAGGGGCATTTTACCTCCGAGCTGTACCCCCAGCCCTATTTTTAATTCTTTATTTTGAAACAGGGTCTCACTAAGTTGCGGAGGGCCTCACTAGGTAGCTGAGGCTGGCCTCGAACCCAGATCCTCGTCTCAGCCTCCCAAATGCTGGGATTACAAGCATGCACCACCACACCTGGCTCATTTACTTTTGATGAAATCCAGTTTTTGTTTTCTTTTGTTGCCTATGCTTTTGGTTTCATATCCAAGAATCCTTTGTCAAAATAAAAGTCACAAAGGTTTATCTCTGCTTTCTTCTAGGACTTTTACAGTATTAGCTCTTTTTTTTCTTCTTTGGAGTACTGAGATTTGAATACAGGGACATTCTACCTCTGAGCTACACCCCCAGCCCTTTTACTTATTTGTTTTTGAAACAGGATCTCATTAAGTTGCTGAAAGGCTCACTAAGTCACTGAGGTTGGTACCAAACCTGCAATCTTCCTCTCTCAGCCTTCCAGGTACTGGGATTATAGGTGTGCATCACCATGTCTGGCTTTAGTGCTTACATTTACATCTTTGATCCGTTTTGATTGTGGAATTAGGTAGGGAACCAACTTTTTTTTTCTTTTACATGTAGCTATTCATTTGTCCTATAGAAAGTATTTTCACCTACTTAATCTCAGCCCAAAAGGGATAATGCTTTATATACATGGAAACTGGGAGGCAGAGGTAGTATCTACTTGGTGCCTCTTGGGAAGGAAGTGGCTGAGCTAAGACTGATCCAGAAACATCTGGCCTGCAAGCATGAACATGGCAGCCCACACAAGAGTTTTATTTGTGGAACATGTTTTAACAGATACATTGTATCAGTTTACAAGAGTTGGAATTTTTCATGTTAAAAATCCAGTTCAAGCAGGGCATGGTGGCACATGTTTATAATCCCAGATTGAAACAGGATTGCAAGTTCGGAACCAGCCTCCGCTTAGTAAGGCCCTTCTCAACTTAGTGAGACCCTGTTTCAAAATAAAGAATAAAAAAGAGAGCTGGCTGTGTAGCGCAGAGGTAGAATGCCCCTGGGTTACATCTCTAGTCTGGTGGGGTGGGGGGGATCCAGTCTAACCCAGGTGTGTTGACACCTGTAATCCCAGTACTTAGCAGGCTGGGGCAGGAGGATTGCAAATTCGAGTCCAGCCTCAGCAACTTAGTGAGACCCTGTTTCAAAATAAAAATTAAAATAGGCTGGGTGTGGTGGTGCACTCTTGTAATACCAGTACTTGGAAGGCTGAGACAGAAAGATCACAGGTTCAAGGCCAGCCTCAGCTACTTAGTGAGACCCTCCATAACTTAATGAGACCCTGTTTCAAAATAATAAAATAAGAGCTGAGTGTGGTGGCACATGCTTGTAATCCCAGTACTTGGGATGCTGAGACAGGAGGATCGAAGGTTTGCAGCCAGCCTCAGCTACTTTGTGAGCCCTCCACAACTTAATAAGACCCTATTTCAAAATAAAGAATAAAAATAGGGCTGGGCATGTAGTTTGGAGGTAAAAAGCCCCTGCATTCAGTCCCCAGTACCACAAAAAAAAAATAGGGCTGGGAGTGTAACCCAGAGGTAGAATGCTCCTGGGTTCAATCCCCAACATCAAAAAGGAAAGTAGAACTGGGGGTGTAGTGTAGCTCAGAGATAGAATTTCCCTGAGTTCTATCCCAGTACCACCAAAAAAAAAAAAAAAAAAAAAAAAAAAAATCTAATTTCCACCTTGTCTAAAGCATGTGCTCCTTGTAACCTCTTACTCACAGGTAAGTCCTCCCTGGGCTCTTAAACTTCAGTCATGTAAGCCTGCCTGGCCCCTAAAGCAGGTAAGTTTTTGGCCCCCTTTCAGGGAGGATGATGAGGCTTACCTTGTATTTAAGGATCAGTGAGTGTATTACTATTGTTCAACTCTTGCTGTATAACAAACTGTCCCAAAACTGTGTCTTAAAGTAGTAGCCATTTCTTTAGCTCAGCAGCCTGCAAGCCAGGTTTAGACTGGCCTTTGGGAACACCTTGACCTGTCCAATCAGTTGTGGTCAGCTGTGGTTGGCTTTGTTGATCCTGCTGCGTACCCTTACATTTTCACTGTACAATCCACACCAACAGGTGCCCAGTGAGATTTGGCTCACATCACTCGGAATGTATATCTTTTCAGGAGACTGGCCTGCCCATTTTCCCCTTCCCCTTTCTTTTTCTGTTAGGAATGGTCCAGCTGATTGAGAATGTATGTGATGTTTCAGGAGCCAGTGACCTTCCGGGACGTGGCTGTGAACTTCACCCAGGAGGAATGGGGACAGCTAGATCCTACCCAGAGGACTCTATATCGTGATGTGATGCTGGAGACCTTCGGGCACCTGCTCTCTGTGGGTAAGGCCTGCTTCCCAGCCTGCATGACTGAATCTGCCTGGGTTATAGGCTGCAGGGTCTGTGGTATAAGCACCTGACCTTGAGTCCCCATTCTCTGTTGGGTGCAAGTGGGGAGAAGAAAGAGGGGGTCTGCCCTTTTCTGTCCTAGTACAGGGCCTTCACCTTGTCCTGAAGTGTCTATGTATCCTGATGGTTAGGAGTTTTCTGATGGTTAGAAGTCTTGACTGTAGCTTAGGCTGGTTCTTTCTTTCTAGAGCAGCTCCCTACTTCCTATTTTTAGGTCCTGAGCTTCCCAAACCTGAAGTCATCTCCCAGCTGGAGCAAGGGGCTGAGTTATGGGTGACTGAGAGAGGAGACACCCAGGGCTACCATCCAGGTAAGAACCCAAGTGGGCCCCTCTAATGACAGTATCACAAGAGGTCAGTGGAGATGCACATCGTGGAAGGAGTGGTGTTTCAGGGTCCTCAGGAATACCCCTTAACTAGGTGGCCTCACGGGACTTGGTGTAGTCATTCTTACAGCCAAAGGATGTAAAGCACAACCGGCACAGGAAAAAGGCACATGGGGCTGGGCGTGGTGGTGCACACTTGTAATCTCAGTACTTGGGAGGTGAGACAGGAGGATCACAGGCTTGTAGCCTGCCTCAGCTTCTTAGTGAGGCCCTCTGCAACTTAGTGAGACCCTGTTCCAAAATAAAGAATAAAAAATAGGGCTGGGAGCCAGGTGTGGTGGCACATGCTTGAAATCCCAGTACTTGGGAGGCTGAGACAGGAGGATCACAAGTTCGCGGCCAGCCATAGCTACTTTGTGAGGCCCTCTGCAACTTAGTGAGATCTTGATTCAAAATAAAGAATAAAAAAAATAGGGCTGAGGATGTAGCTCAGGGGTAGAATACCCCTGGTTCAATCCTTAGTACTGCCAAAAAAAATAGGACTAGGGGTGTAACTCAGAGGTAAAATACCCCTGGGTTCAATCCCTAGTACCACAAAAAAAGAAAAGTCACATGGGGCAAAGTACAGAGGAGACTAAGTGTGTGCTTATGGAGTCGCACAGGAACAGGATGTGCTTAAGTCCCCCAGCATATGTTACAACAACATATGAGGAATGTTGTCTGCCAGGGAGCCTTGTCAGAGATAGCGTCAGGGTATTCCCTGGGTGGTCACATAAGTACCCTCTGCCTAAAACAGACCATGAGTCCAGTGTTTGGCATAAACCATACAAGTGCACAGTGTGTGGGTACAGTGATCCACACCTGTCATTTGAGGTGCTAGAGCCTTCTCCAAATCCATGTTCCCAGATGCATTGGGGGCCAGCTTTGTGAGCAAGCCTCTCTTGAGAATGGCAGTCTCAGACCTGCCCTGTTAACTACTTCTGCATAGCTCTCCATAGCTACCTCAACTGTGTTCTCCTTCCTCTGAGCTAAGACCATTTGCCTCTTCTCCAGTGGTGGGAGTCCCACCTTCCTCCTCTGTGTTCTGCCTTTCTTTCCAGGTCATTCATTCCCTGTCTCGCCTGCCTTTTCAGCATGCCCTTTCTTCTTCATTTTGTTCTTGCATATCTAGATTCTATAAACCTAGTCCCCTCACTCTTTTATCAGAGAAGATTCTGTTTAAAGATTCAGCTTAAAGCTAAGCTGGGCGTGATGGCACACGCTTGTAATCCCAATACTTGGGAGACTGAGACAGGAGGATCACAGGTTCACAGACAGCCTCAGCTACTTAGTGAGTCCCTCTGCAACTTAGTGAGACCCTATTTCAAAATAAAGGATAAAAAATAGGGCTGGGGGGATAGCTCAGAAGTAGAATATCCTTGGGTTCCATTCCCAGTACTGAAAAAGAAAACAAACAAACAAACAAAAAACTTAAAGCCAGATGGGAAGAGATCAGAAGAGGATGAAAGCATTTTTCTCACTAAATAGTAGGCCCTGAGTCAGTGGTTGTTCTTGTTGGCTTGGCATCTCAGAGATGTGAAAGCCAGTGGTTCCGTGACTCCCCTGACCTTTCCTTGGGGTTGCAGTGTGACTGTGGCAGCCTCAGCTATCACAACTGTGCTCCAGGTAGGGAGGTGGTAGGAAGAACAATGCCAGCCACATCTGTTCCCTTTTATCAGAATTCCACCCACTGGGGTCTTTTTGGTTAGGTCTGGGTTACTTCTACCTACCTAACCCTCATTGCTAAAGAAGATGGGAAGGGAGCATCTAGACTGTCATAATTGAGTTAGACAAGTCATGATTCCTTTCCTTGTGCTGGTACCTTGGTACCCTGACCACATTCTGAGAAGTGAGAGAGCAGGGGCTGAGCACCTGGCCAGCCTTAGCTCCTTTAGCATCTGTCCTGTGGCCAGACTTTCATTTTTGCATGGAGTACCTCTGGCACTCACTGGGACAGATATTTTTGAGCACCTCCTGCCTGTCAGCTGTAGGCATTGACTGGACATGCTAGCGTGAGGCAGTGAACCTTAGACAAATGAACACTTAACTTGTGACACAGACAAGACAGACAGGTGAGGGGCTTAAGGGCTGAGGGCAGGAAACAGCATGGTCCCCAGTGAAGCCACACCTTACTCCTCAAAACTAGTTGTCCTGAGTGTTAGGTGGGCTTGATACCAGAGTCAGAAAAGAATATATGACAACAGAAGCAGAGATCATTGAGAGAGATTAGAACAGGCTGCAGGGCTGTCTCTGGAGATGAAAGGCCCGGCCAGGGAGTACAGGTGACCTCTGGAGACTGGGAGAGGCAAGATAGCAGCTTCTTCCTAGAGCCTCCAAGAGGAACCAGCCTTGCTGAAATCTGGATTTTAGGACTTCTGCCTTCCAGAACAGCAAGATACCAAAGTAAATGCTGCTTTAAGGCACAGAGTTTGTAAGTTGGTAAGTTGTGACATCAGACAGGAAATACCTGTCTTCCAGTACCTGGCCCAGGAGTGAAGCTGGTGTTAAAATAAGAGGAGCATTGGGGCTTGCCAGGGCAGGTCACTAGGATCCAAGATCAGTCGCAGGGGCCAAGTTGTTGGGGCCTGTTCCCTCTCATTTTTTCCCACAACTGCTTATAGCTCTCTGGTCTTCTTTCAGGTTGGGAGCTTGCACCTGAAGGCCAGGCACCATTCAAGGAGCAGGACCTTGCTGAGGAGGAGCCATCCCCTGTCACAGAAGGGCTAGGGCTCTCAAGGGACACTCTTCATTCCTCTAAGGCAGAGGGAACCTGGCAAAGTGAAGGCAAGGGCCAGCCACTCAAGAAGGGCCATAGTAACTTGAGGCAACTGGAATTTCAGCTCAAGGAAGCACCACTTCAAAATCAAGGCTATGAAAATCTCGGACTTGGGGAAAGCTATGTCCCAAGTTCAAACCCAGATCCACTCCCAGATAGTTCTAGGAGCGAATATCTTGGTGCTTGTGACTCACAAGTTAAAAACTTAAGCTTATCCAGTCAGCAGACAGGCTCCCCAGAAACACAGCCCTGTGAAGACAGTAGCTCTCCCAAAGCCTCCGATCTGGCAGTTTCCATTGCAGAACTCCTGAGAAGCCAGGTACAGGAGAAACCTTACAAATGTGCAGACTGTGGGAAGGCATTTAACCACAATGCTCACCTTACAGTGCACAAGAGGATCCATACAGGAGAGAGACCTTACATGTGTAAGGAGTGTGGGAAAGCCTTCAGCCAGAACTCCTCCCTTGTTCAACATGAGCGGATCCATACGGGAGACAAGCCCTACAAATGTGCTGAATGTGGGAAGTCTTTCTGCCATAGTACACACCTTACCGTCCACCGGAGGATTCACACTGGAGAAAAACCCTATGAGTGTCAGGACTGCGGGAGGGCCTTCAACCAGAATTCCTCCCTGGGCCGGCACAAGAGGACACATACTGGAGAGAAGCCATACACCTGCAGTGTATGTGGGAAGTCCTTCTCTCGGACCACTTGCCTCTTCCTGCACCTACGGACTCACACGGAGGAGAGGCCCTACGAGTGCAACCACTGTGGGAAGGGCTTTAGGCATAGCTCTTCCCTGGCCCAGCATCAGCGGAAGCATGCTGGGGAGAAGCCCTACGAGTGCCAGCAGAGGCTGATCTTTGCACAGACACCAACCTTAACAAAGCACGGGTGGGCAGACACCCTTGGCTGCAACCCTACTTTGAATCAAGATGAGAGGACTCACAGGAGCGACAGGCCCTTCAAGTGTAGTCAGTGTGGGAAATGCTTCATTCAGAGCTCTCACCTCATCCGACACCAGATAACTCACAACAGAGAGGAGGAACCCCATGGTCGTACCCGAAGACGTGAACGCTCCTGTGGCCGGAGCTCACAGCCTGTCCAGCATCAGCCCTTAGATGCAAGAGAGAACTCTGTGGACCAAGCCAAGGCAGGACAGCCAGCAAGCAGGGCACTGGCCTTGTTTGATATCCACAGTGTCGTGCAGGAGAAAAGCCCTGTACATGTCATTGGGGTGGGAGAGCCTTCTCTGGGTGCCTCTGCATTGGTGGACATCAGAGAATCCACATAGGAGAGAAACTGTCAGACAACCCTTGGACCACAGGTACAAAAATGTGGTAAGTCCACTCAGGGCAGGAGAAGCTGGAGGTAGAAATGCTGATGTCAAGTGACCTCTGCTTTCTAAGGAAATGGTACTTCACAGACATCTAAGATTAGTAGTTCCCAAATCTATCAAACCTAGTACCCCCTTTAACAACAGATATTTTATGATGATTCTCCATTAACCCCAAATGAGTCCACCAATGATAAAACTAAGTATCAGTAGCCAAGCAGGGAACCTACCCATATCCCGACTGGCCAAATTTGGCCATCCACCACATAAGAAACAGGCAAATAATAGAAAAAGAAAAATGAATTTTACTCAGTTTGATCAAGCTGGGGAGAAGCAGCTAGATTACTTTTCTGCTGGTCCCATGAAAACAAAAGCCAGATGATATACATATGTAGATTTGGTGAGGCTCTGTTAATCAGAAACATGAGACAGTCTCAGGGTCTTAGAGCCAGTGCAGGCCAAGGGATAGTTTTTATTCTTAGCATGAGGAAGTTCAAGAGTGCTATTTCACTACCCACATCTGTAATGTAGAAACGACAATATATGGCCCCAGTTTGTAAAGGATATTGTGGGTATGATACTGGTATTCCCATTGCAGTTGCATTCTAGTGAAGTTAAAACATACCATCAACATCAACAGTTAGAAGGAAGGAAAACGGATCATGGCACTTCTCGGTGTGTAAAAATTTGTCCTTGAAAATAAATTGAAGAAGGAATGTTGGGTATATACTTGGATGGAAGAATGGTCATCCTGGAAAAATACAACAGCAGTTCTTGCTGCTGTATCAGAATGACTAAGCATCAGAATGTACTGCCACCAGAACTTCTGTGTCCCTTTTTGTTCTTGAGATGCTGGGAATACCACAAATGGTGGGGTTTCCATTGGATTTGACTGGCTTCCAGGGTGCTTTGGGTCAGCTTCCCACTTCTTCTCCAGAAGTCCTATGAGATACTGTCATTGCCCAGGCCTTGCTTCTCTGCACTGACTCTTCCTCTGGGGTTGTCCTCACAGTCCCTTTCAGTCTCATGAAACTCTTTTCACCGCAACTCTGTGACCATACCTTGCTTGACCTGTGCCATTTGCTATTTCATTCTTAGCAGATAATCTTCATTTACATAGCTAAGAAAAGGAGTATCTTCTGGCAGACTTTGCCTCAGTGTACCATTTTATAGATAAGGAAAATTAGAAGCACAGGACAAAAGTTACTAGTAAGAATAACAAAGTTAACCAGCCCAAGGTTTACACAGGAAGAGTATGATGTCAGCACACAGTTGACAGTAGCCACAACAAATTAGACTGTCTTCAAAGGCTGACTTTTTTTTTTTTTTCCCCAACAACTTAGCTGTGTCAGAGCCAATGTTTTCTGCAGTTCTCACAACCTTTCCCTCATGGTCACAGGGAGACTGCTAAAGTTCCAGCCACTGCATCTATAATCAAGACTGGAAGAAGTGGGGGAAAGGGCAGGCCAACACTCACCTCTCTGATGATGTTTTAAAGAAAAGCCTTTCCAGCCGGGTGTGGTGGTGCACGCTTGTAATCCCAGCATTCGGGAGGCTGAGACCGGAGGATCCGGGTTCGCGGCCAGCCTCAGCTACCTAGTGAGGCATTCCGCAACTTCGTGAGACCCGGTTTCAAAATAAAGAATAAAAAATAGGGCTGGGGGTGTGGCTCAGCGGTAGAATGCCCCTGAGTTCAATCCCCAGTACCACACACACACAAAAGCCTTTCCCAGAAGCCTCCACTGTATGCCTACTTATGACTCAAAGACCAAGACCGAGTCACAGGGCGACCCCTAATAACAAGGACGCTTAGAAAGATAGCATTTAGCATTTCCAACCTCTGGTGGGTACAGGTAAGAGCAAAGGTTGTGGGAAGTGGGTGCGGAATAGGCAGCTAGCAGCCTCTAGCCCCTCTTCCTCCAGTCTCCATTTCCTTGGTTGTCGGCTCTCACCCAGCCCTCCACTCTGCTGTTGCATCACAGATGCTGCTCTGACCACAGCCTGTAACCTACCTGGGCATTGCTGCTTCTGCATTGCTGGGCCTGCTGACCTTGCAGCACTCCATCCCCTTGCTTCCAGGATTCCTCCCACCTCTTCAGGATCTTCTCATTCTCCCTTGCTTTTCTTAAGCCCTCCTCTTAAGTCCTGGGGCAATGTCCAGGGCCCACCCTGTGTCCTACACCTTCCCTCAGTGCCTTCCACAACCCTGGCTTTGTGTTGCTCACCCCCAGATCTGAGTCTCTGGTGCTTCTGAGTTCTGAACTTCAGGCCCACACAGCAGCTTTGTGTTCACAAAAACAAACAAACAAAAAAAACCAGTACTTCTCATCCAAACCAACCCCTCCCCAGTCTGTTTCTTGAGGCTGTTGCCACCTGACATCTCATCACTGAAGCCAGAAAGTTAAGTTTTCTATGACCCCTGCCTTTCCTCACTCCACATTAGAGGTTCTGATGCTTTTACCACTTAAATATCTTGGGTGTATTCACTTGGTCCATCCCCATTCCCACTGCCAGTGCATGCCAGGCTATCCTGAAGAGGTCATATGTTGACAGTTTTCAGTTTGGAGTTGGGTGGGCAGAGATTACAGCGGCCCTGCCGGGTAAGATGGGAACAAGCAAAATGGAAGGGCCCCACAACAGGATGGCCTATTTTAATTCTTGTTGCCTAAGCATGATACTCCTACTGATTTCCTTGTAGATACTTTAAAATAGCTGAAACTCTAAAAGGGTAATTACTGTAAACTAGGGAAAATTCATGGTTTTATCAGTTTATAAAAGTAACATGAGTTCTTTATAGCAAAACTTGGAAAATGCACAAGTTTTTTCAAAGTAAAATTTTATTTAAAAATTAACTCATACTAAAACCCAGAGATGGTCACTATCATTTGTTTTGCTAATTTTCCTTGCAATTTTTTTCTTAAAATAAATGTTTATATACACAGTGTACATTAAATCTTAAACATAGGTATATATATGTGTGTGTGTGTGTGTATAGTTATCTTGTGTTTAGAAATTGGAATATTTTCTAGTTCTCTTATACCTCCTGCTTCTCACTATGTTTTGAGCATTTTCCCTGACAATGAATTTCATGTAACTTTTTAAATTATCTTTCAGGACAAATGTAACAATGTGCCCTCTACCTAGTATTTTACCAGCCTTGAGTTCTCTCAAAGGGGCTGGGGTTTCATATATATGAATTGATACATCTATGGAGGACAGTTTAATCATTCAGTATCTAAATTACAAATATACAAGCCCATTGTCTCAGCAAATGTGCTGAAATTGAATCCTACAGATAAATATGTACATGTACTGACTGTGCATGGTTTCCATCATGCTATTGGTATCAAAAGTAAAAATTTGGGAACCTCTATGTCCACCATAGAGAACTGATTGAGTAATTTGTGGTAGAATAGAAATCACAGCCTTAAAAATGGAAACCATCCTTATATACTAGTGTGGGAAAGAGGTCAGTGAAAGCAAGCAAAGTATAAAACTTTGTGGTATGTTTCCACTTGTGTAAAGAGGGAACTTTGGCTTATACACACACTGATCTCCGAAAGGATAAAAAGTAGGCATACTGGTTGCCTTTGGGGGGAAAAGAAGGGACAGAGATGAGGAATAATATTCACTCTATATCTTTTTATATTTTGGGGTTTTTAATAAGTGTAAAAGTATTACCCATTTGAAAAATAAATTTAACAAAAATTCTTTCAAATTAAATTTTATAATTTGTTTCATTGTTTACTATCTACTTCCCCTGCCAGAATGTTTGCATGTATATCTTAGCCATGCCTATTCTTTATATACTTGTGTGTTTATGTAATGAACAGTTGAGTATAAAACAGCCTTGACCTGATGATACCAAAGATGAAAACCAGTTGTAACACACAAGTTTCCAAGTCAATTTATTAGACTTCTTGTTTCTTTTTTTTTTTTTTTTTTTTTTTTTTTTTTTTTTTTTTTTTTTTTTTTTTTTTTTTTTTTTTTTTTTTTTT